>JAQGAZ010000401.1:0-64798 GCA_034692225.1 Polydesmus complanatus | reverse complement strand
TCCAAGCTGTTAGGTGAGAAATTAATTAATAGTTGGTATGCATGTAGGCTACTTAAATAATTTTGGTCTCACAATTGCGCGTATTTCCTAGGTACTTTCATATGATTATAGGACGCATAAATATAGAGCTAATCGAGATTAAACTTTAAGCGAATGCAACTATTTCAACCGTAGTTTTTTTTTTTTTTTTTTTGATAGATTTGATACCGGTAAGGTCGAAAGCGATGTTACATGGCCCTCGTGGGCCGCTGTAGCAATACTTCAGCGCGTGAATCAAAGCCGAACGATAATAATTATTAAAATTACCAACGACTTTAAGTTTCTTTTTCCATTTAACTAAACAATTTAGACAATATAAAAAAAATTAAATTCCAATTAATACACTTTAAATTTTACCAAAACGTACTTTTTAATCTCTAAAAAATACGCAGAATCAAAGTAAACATAATATTTTCAGATAAGCTGTACATAGGGGGGAAAAAATAATTTATTAATGTATTTTCAATATTATAAAAGTAGAAAATACATGTATAGGTATATCTTCAAACTAATCAGAGTTTAACACCGTTTTCACTTTTCTTCGAATCCTCTTCGGTGGTTTATTCGCACTATGCATTCTCTGCACATGTTCTTTCAAGCTCTGCCTCGTCCTCGTGGTATAAGAGCACATTTCGCAGGCGAATGGTTTATTCTCAACGTGCATCATCTTAATGTGCTTAGCCAGATAGATTTTCAACGAATAAGAATTTCCACAAACCTCGCAAATAAATTTCTCGTTGCCGTGAGTTAGTACGTGCTTCTTCAAACCCGCTTTCGTAATAAAACCGCGATTGCAAGTCCCGCACGTAAACGGACGATAATTTCCGTGTTCGCTGGTTAAATGCGCTCGAAAATCACATTTTTCGATACAATGAAAAGTACATAAATTGCATTTGAAATTATTTCGATTATGTTTACTCTTCTTGTGATTGTGCAATTGCAGAAACGAGAATCCTTTAAAGTCGCAAACGTTGCACTTGTGTTTGGCTTCCAGCGGCTTGCCGTCCTTGTCCACGTAATGTTTAACTGCCAAATGATGCTTATACAAAGTATAATTGGAAGACTTATACGAGCAATGTTTACATTCGTACTGACCATTCACCGAGACGGCAGATTTTTTAGCTATTTTGTCCGTAGTTTCCATCGAATCGAGATGATGAATAGTTGTTAAATGCGTCCTGAGTAAATACTTTCGATTACACTTGAACGAACACAAATGACAATAATGTTGGCGCGGATTGACTCCTAAATGCGTAATTTGCGTGTGTAACTTCAAAGCTCTCGGGCAACTCAATAACTTGTCGCAAATCTGGCATACAACTGCGCGCGTTTTCGTGTGAGTTATCGTGTGTTTCCTTAAATCGCCCGAAGTTTTCGATTTATAATCGCATATGTCGCAGGCGTACGGACGATCCTTACTGTGGTTATTTTGAACGTGGCGACCGAGATTGCGAAACGAAGATCCGGAAAAGTCGCACTCTTGACATTTGAATTGATTTTCAGCGCCGTGTTTCTTCCCTACATGCGCAACTAAAGTTTGCCCGTGGCTAGCCACGTAATCGCATAAATTGCACCTAAAAACTTCAGTCGACGTTGTTTCGCCGGATTCCGTCGAATGCGTGCTAAGATGCGTCGCGTAAATCTGATTGTCGCGAGAAGCAAAACCGCATTGGGCGCATGTATACTTGTTCGTCTTCTTCACACGTTTTAGGAAATCTCGTTGCACAACAACTTTAAACTTGGGATGGAGGAAGTTGGATTCGGAAATATCTTCTCCGTTGATATCTAACCAGTGGTAATATTACGGAACTCAATAATATTTTCAAACAGCATTCTGCATTATTTTATATTACCTTTCGTTTCTGAATCTTTACAGCTTTCATCGTCGACCATCTCCTGCGACGTTAAAGACTCGGGCGGCTCATTTATTTCTCTAGATAACGATACATTTTAGATTTTATGACGATAGTTACATATAAATAGTACAACAAAAAATACTTGTCATAGCATTGAACCCCTTCTAATAACGAATGCAATCCCAATTTCGATGCCCCGAGTTTGAGTTCGGGTATTTGCGTTCTCGATACCGAAGTAACTCCTTTGTAGATGTATTCCAACAGAGGGCCCATAATATTGATGTTGACATCCAGATGAATCATTTTCGAATCTGGTTGTGAAATAAAAATCGACGGAACCATGATATTCATTATTAGACTATGCACGTTAATAATTACACCGCCGCAATTTAACACCATGTCCGTGCATTTTTGAGTTTGGTACAACGTCCACAAGCGGTCAGTTAAAACGTTGGCGAAGTTGACGTGCATAAACATAACTTCATCATCCATTATTGTTGCTACTACAGTACTTTACAAATCCTTAATTATTGAAAATTTAATTATTCTTTGAAACTCGTTTTCACTACAACAACCCTCATTTGAAAATCACGAAAGCTTCGAAAGCAGTGTTCGAGATAAATATTGAAGAACGAGTCAGCTAAATCTACAGAAGCCCAAAAGAGCCAAGTACGATTCCAAGTACAAAAACACACATTCTTTAATAATGCGAATTAGAAACGATAAATACAATACCGTAAATTTATCTAAAAAAAATATAATTAAAATAAAAGAAAAGAATTATTAAACAAATAAAAATATCTTTAATTCGGGAAAAAGTCTTATTTTAGAGATGGCCCTCTTGCGCTACGGCAAACGTAGCTAATCCGTGGGTCCGTCTGTTCTCGCACAATTTCTTCAAAACTAACCGAGCAACCGGTAACTCGACACAGGGATTTCCCCGGAATACAAACCGGTAAAGTCAATGGAAATTTAAATGCTGGTATATGAATGTATATATATTTTTTTGATAGACAATGGATGAGGATGACAAAAGTTTGGTGGAACCACTCATAGCCACCCTTTGTTATGCAGACATTAGGCAACGCCAAACCAATCGTTTTATCTTAGAAAATTATTTGAGGGAAATGCAGTCGTCGATGGCGCAAATCTTTCAATTACATCAACAGAGCACAAGCGATATGCTCGAAAACCTCACTTCTCTATTACCTCATTTGTCAGACTTAGAAAATGATTAATGTTTTTGTAACTATGGTATAATCTATATATATAAAAACAAAATTATTACGATTTCATAAAATTATTGGTTGTTTTTTCTTTTTTTGGAGTTTTCTTTTTCCTTCAAGTCTCGATCCAAAACTTCTAAAATTTGTTTTTTCCACTTCAAATCTTCTTGGTTTTGTTTCCTCATCATTTCTATCATCACTTGTGACTGGCGTTTATTGTGTTCGATTAAAGCGTATATGGCCTGCGTTTGGTTTTCCACGCTCGTCTTAATCACGTCGATGATAGAATTGACTTTATCTAGCCTTATTAATTTGTTACTTTTATTAGAATCACCACTCTTCGACGTCGCTTGCAGAATGATTTCGGATTCGTCGACGTCTCCCGAATTTGTTAATTCGTCCTCGACTTCTTCTTCATCTTCACACGGTGCGAACAAAATACTGTCGTTTGACGCATGATCCGGCTCATCGTCTTCATACTCGGTAGAATTATTTTCCTCTTGAATGAATTTATCTCCCAACAACTCCTGCAATTCTTCAAAAAAATCGATTTGGTTTCGACTGTTTCTCTTTCTTCCCATTGCTAAATCTAAATAATAAGAAATAAGCA
Source organism: Polydesmus complanatus (assembly GCA_034692225.1). Taxonomy (NCBI): domain Eukaryota; kingdom Metazoa; phylum Arthropoda; class Diplopoda; order Polydesmida; family Polydesmidae; genus Polydesmus; species Polydesmus complanatus. The sequence continues at coordinate 61,067 of JAQGAZ010000401.1, read as the reverse complement.
AGCGAAACACTTTTGACGTTATGATCGCACGTATATATACGGTACCTCTTAAGTATTTTTTATAGCGTTTAATAATATTTCGCCACTTTTGATCACATTGGGGCCCATTAAACTGAAAACCCGCTTCGGTTACTTTTTTGGCAATAGCTTCCCATACCGTGGCTTTCCTCAGCTTTTTATTATTCAGTTGAATCTGGTATTCTTTAATATACTTGAGTAAACAGGCGGCGGCTTCTTGAGACCACTTTAAACCCGGAAAAGGAGAGCTTTCTAAATTAAAGGATAAATAAATAAGAGCAGTTGACAACTCGTTTCTAGAAAACAACAATCAAACTACAGATACTGTACCCGGCAGAATAAGACTATCGCAATTACTCATATCTTCACCTTCCAAGGTCTGCTCTGAACATGTATCGAGCCGACAGTCAGCCGACTGCCTTTCTAATACAGCAATTAAAACACGTGGGTTAGAAGTCGTGAATTGCACAATTTTATCGTAAATTAATTTATTCTACCTTTATCATACTCAGTTGTTTCAACTTCTTCGCACATTTCGATATTTTCAATTATTTCGTCTGAATTGTCTCCACTAAAACATGGTAATGACATTTTAAATAATTTAAAAATTTCGCACAAACCTAAACAACCAGAATGTCGGTTAAATAAACAGTTTTTCGGTTGCGAAAAATTTGCTAACCACTCGCCCTTCAATTTTCGACCAACACGACCAGAGAAGTACTGTACATAAACGCGTCATAAATACGAGCGACGTCATAGCTATCTCCTCCCATAAACTACACGTCATTTACCACGTGACGTGTATTCGAAGCCCTTTGATGGCGGAAAATTTAAAATAACAAAACATTTAAACAAAAATTAACTTAAAAGAACTTAAAACAATAATTATTATTTTTAAATAAAAATTGGAAAATATTTAGAAGCATCCTACTGTACCTCTAAAATAAATTGAATACCTCTATTTAAAAACCACCAAGAATTAATTAAGTAGCAAAGAACTTATTAATGATCGATGTCATTAATTTACTGCATAAATCATTTAATTTTTTCTTTTAAAAAACTAAATTCAATTAAAAGTTTTACTATGCTGCTGAATGAAAAGAAATATTCAGTACCGGTATTTTGTACAGTGAATTTTGAGTACGTGAATGTCTCGTTAATTAAATATTTCATTTAAATAATTACTTAAATTGTCTAACGAAAAAGTACAAACTCGGAAGGAAATCTGTTGCGGTGCTCTTTGTTGGTGGCTCGTCCTTCTTCTGGAAATTATTAATAATTACGAAAAAGTTTAAGCTAGTTTTTGGGATAGTGAAAACATCGATAAAAATAAAATTAAAAAAAATTTACTCAATTTAAAAAATAAGAGAAAAATCAATGATGCACGCTGGGGGAAATCTATAACTTTATTTGACCAATAATTATTTACAAGATTATGTCCATCTGTTTTTTTTTTCCAACTTGGCTCTTTAGACAAACAATAAAAACATTTTTAATCACGAAAAAAGAAAATAAATAATGCACATAATTTCTGAAATATAATCATTTTCCTTTTTTTTTGCAAAATCACTTTTAATTTCAATTAAGGTATAATAATTATTATAGAACTAAAATAATTATGTGAGGTTAACCTGTTAATTTCCATCGTTTATTTATTACACAGTCATATTTTCATTAATCTAAAAAATCATACAGACACATTCTACTGTGGCAAATTGTCCGTAAACAATAATAATTATAGAACACCTGTCCTTCGTATAAATAATTATTAACATTTAAAACTTTTCAAAACTAAAGTTTTAAATGTTGATAAGCACATAATTATAGCAGCCACGTAACTTTTCCAACAGTTTTTATTTTAGAAATTATTTGATTTTTGAGCACTGATTTTCACACTTCGTTAGAAGAGTCGACTTGGATTGTAGCCGTAGTACACGTATTACTACTACTGTATGTGTTTTCTCTCTCTCGATTGAGAACGAAAACTGTACCCAAGTGACTCGTAATGTTTATTGGAGGATACCTTGCACAGCGCGATTTCACGCGCGAATCATTCCTTCATCGGATAACACACAGCAAAATGTTTAATAACACATCCGCAAACACCAGACCGACAAACACTCGAATTTCTGTAAGGAAAAAAAAACACTTAACAACGCTTTATAGTTCATTAAAAATTTAATTAATTTCGATATGCTATACCTGTTCCTAGAGATTTGGTAGCGATTCTCATGATAGTTGTGCCTTCTATTTAAAAAAAATAAAATAAAATACGGTAATTCTTAGAAAAGAATTTAAAAAAATTGCGAAATAAGTCAAAAATGTAGATGCATACCGGTGCCATCATAATTGACAAATTGATAAGAGGCAACAAAACCCGTAGCGTCGAATCTATGGTTGGAGCGAAATGTTATCCTGAAAAAATTCCTTTCCGATTCCATCGGAAGTGGCACCCTCAAACCGCAATGTCTGGGCATTTTGCGATCGGTTGAAGGATAGTTGGAAAATTCAACGTAGTCGCTGGCAGTGACCATTGTACAACTGAATCGATATTAACATCATAAAAAAACAAAATATTAACACTCTCACATAAAAATATGACATAGAAAAAAAATATATATATATATTTTTACGGTGTAATTCCTTCGACGTCAAACGCTGAAAATTTCACTCGTACTCGTTCCTTCTTTTTACCGTGAAAAAAATAATGACATTCGGTGTTTCGAGGATAATAGCCGGGAAAATTAGGAGATGAAAATGTCCCGTTCATAGAATCACTGCTGTTGTACACAAATCCGCAAACTAAAATCAATACGTAAAATTCAAATTACATGTACATGTACTAAAATTATTATTGCATAACGCATTTTATTGTTATTGTAAATACATTGTTTATTAAGGCCAAAAGGAAATTTTATTTCAAATCTTAAATGTAGCCGAAATATGGTAAGACGCCGAGTTACGTTTATAGGCCTCGGCATTACATATTTCACTTATTCATAATATTGTTAAAATATGCATACTGTAATATAGTTGACTGATGCATAATAAGAGTTAAAAAAAAAAAAATTCTTAAAAAATAGATAAAAAAGTTTTCTTGAAATTAGATTGAGTTTCTTAATAATGCATATATAATTTCCGTACGAACATCGTACATAAATCAAAAAACAATCAATTATGTAAATTTAGTACCGGTAGGTAAATAATTAAATAAAAGTGCCGTATTTGCTTCAAACCCGTAGATAATTTATTAAACAAATATTTCAAGGTTTAAAAAATAAAAAGACGGAAGTAGGGTAACTACTTAACTGATTAAAGTAACGTTATCCTTTGATATCATTAATTATGAGGATTGGAGTAGGGAATTATAATTTAAAAATCAAAATCCGCCGGAAAAACGTACAAAACATACTTATTGAAGAAATAGTATTTTGTATGTAAATGGCCTATAAAAAGTGGCTTTATTGTTTTTTTTTTTAAAAAAAAAATTTGCTAATATTCAGGTTTAGCACTGTAGATGAAATGCTGCCCATCTGCTTCATTTTTGAAAAACACTCTTTCGGCAGACATCGGAAATTATTATTCAGAACAACAAAGCAGTGTTCCAGGTGTATGCAAGCGCACACATTTCAGAAAAAAACAATGTTGTACATTTTATTAAAAAAAAAAAAAAGCATACAGAAAGTTCAAACTTTTTTTAAAAACGCTTGTACTCTATTTTAAATTTTTTTTCATAAGATGCCACCAAAGTTTTGCCAAAATGAACAAAGTGGAAAGGAGATTTTTAAGGCATAATTTATTATGCTACTGGGACAAATAAAATTTAAACAAGAAAAAATTCGAGATGAGAGAGTTGCCAGGAATTGCTGAGCAATTTATCCTTGCCAAAAAAAAAAAAACCTTATCTAATAAACCTCTGGTACCGTATAAATAATAACCCCTAATGGATTAAAAACGTAATGAGCAACGGAAAAATGCAGGAAAATTAACTTTGACCGAAGATATTTTTAAAACTGTTGTACTGTACTGTTAATAATAATTGACCAACTTTAAATTGTTTACAATGAAAAAAATGTATCTCTCTATTTTTGAATTTAAGCCAAACATTATGAATTTATAATGCTGAAAGTTTCGTTAGCAAAATAGACTTTACAACTCTATCAGAATTTTAAAAAAATTTAAAATTAAATTGGTCTTACCTGATTCGTTGTCCTGTCTTCCTGAATTGATTCCAAAATCTATTTAAAATATAAATCGTGATTGAGTATCTCATTTATACTACAGTAATTTATTAAACTTGTTATTACCGGAAACAAAGCGATAGGAGGCCTTAAAACCTCTGGACATACTAGAGGATTCAAAGCTGCGAAATTCCAAGTACATAATTGGCCCGTTAGACATTAATTGCGATGGCATTTGTTTCCCACAAAAGTTGTCAATTCTTTCTGGAGACCCGTTAATGTAGATGAACGCCACAACAACGTCGATCCCTTCGCAACTACATTCCAGATAAATGTTAAAAGTAGAAATTTGAAGAGTGATAAACTGTACTTACTTTTTTGTTTCTTCAAAAGGCTTATACAGATCGAAATCGGAGAAAACAATTTGCACCCTTTCTTTTCCCCGCCCGATGAAAGTATATTTGCAGTTAATTTGTGCCGGATATGGAGATGGAAAGCCAGGACTATTGAAGTTTCCGGTTTTCGTTATGTCGCTACTAAATACTTGATTGCAACTTGCTGGAAAAATAAACAACATTTATTCTTAAATTAGAAATACCGGTACATGTACAGTAAAAATTTAATACAGTAATAAAAACAAATATCGCAGTTTCACAGTTAGGCTCTATTTCATAATAATACGTCATGTACAGTATAATTGCAGTAGTAAATATAACCAGGTTTGAGGAAGTTGGATTTACTTCCTCCAATTACCTTTTGCGCTTGCATCAAAATGTGAAATCAGTGGTTTCATTGATTGAAAGCTATTTCAAAAGTGAAGTGAAAACACGGTATTGTAGCCTACAATATTTCGAGTTACTTGTTATAGGCTTAAGCTAACTGCAGATCTAAATAAGTCACGATTGGTAATACCGGAATTGTATCAATTTTTCAGCAGTGAAATTATATTTTGTAAACTCAAAATAGAACTGTTCAACTGCTAAATAAATAAAATGCCTTAAACTAAAATAATTCTTACTAGTTTTAAGAATCTTCCTTGTACCCCCATTGAACTTGCTTAAAAAAAATTACATGTTTTGTTTCATAATTTTAAAACTAAAACCCATGGCTTCATAAACGCTGCACGAGTCGAGAGAGGATTCTTTTATTATTAAATTAACTCAGCCATGTTTAACATGCATTTTACAATGTAAATATATAATATATTAAAAACTTAAAATACACTACACGTAATAATTCAATTTAATATTGAAAGCATCAGACTTTGAAACGTACAGTATAGAATAATAAATTTGTCTCTTTGCAGCTGCGATCTTGTTATTTCACTCTAGAATAAATTAATCTTTTCTAATACTATTATTAAAAATACTGTAAGCATGAATGTTTAACAACTAAAAATTAAATAGCTTTTTAAAAAAATACAGAAGTTTTTTATGTTTTTGATATGTCCGGCCAAAACTTTACTTGATCCTTCTTAATTCATATTTGCTTTTAGGTCTAAACGCAGACTCAAATGTTCTACCAAATTTTTAACCAAACGCAAGATTCGTTTTCTAAAATTCATCGGAAATTTAACGAATAATTGAAAAAATAATAATAATTGTAAATTAAAATAATAATTGAAAAAAATTTAGCTGCAGGACGTTATAAAAAAAAAAAAATACCAGAAACAATTTGACTCCCCCTTCTCTTTTAACGCTAGCTTTTTTTTAGCTGCTCAAAACATGAAAAAATTAAACAGTTATATTATTATGCTCGAAACCAATGACATTCTTAATGAGAATTTATGCATGCCCAGCGACTTTGCAGTAGTCGGATATCAGTTTGGAAAGTTGATAATTCGACCGTGTTTTGCGCTCCTAGCTAATTCGTCGACGTTTTAATTACCAATAGAAAAAACAAGGAGTCTTCTTCCTCTTGACGTCAGAATTAATTTGATTGAATACATAGACAGTGGCGTGGTTTGTTGCCATGCCGCGGCGGCTGTGCGATCTGTTGACCTTATTAAAGAATTCTATCACTCGATACTAAAATTAATAGCCTGTGATTATTTATAATTATTTTAAACACGGTGACATTTACAGTGATTTTATTTAAGCGATTTTTAGATTGATGTCTCATATTACTGTTTTCTTCTATTATTATAGCGACGATAAAAAAGGACAAAAATCAGAATCAAACTTTTGATTTCTCGCCTTTGGCTGGAGTTTGTATCTCAACCAGAGCAAACAATAAGATCTCACTCGAGCAAGAACTACTCGTACATGTAATTCGTTGAACTCCAATTAAAAGAAAATAATTTATAAACGGGCAAACTTATTATGCTCCTAATAACTACTGTACTGTTGAGTTTTAATAGATTTAAATGCGTACGTTATCTACGGTTTTGCAACAATATAGGCTTACCCGGTATTATTTAACACGAATATTCGCTCTATATATGCACTAGTATTATAAAGCAAGCAACGTTCTACTATGAAAAATGCCGTCTCGATCGAAAGCGTTAATTCAATTTAAAACCCAGTAAATACTAGCTGCGTTGGCGATTGGTACACCATTTAAATATTAGCTGCCTAGATACGGTAGAAAAGTATACCGCATCATCCGCACGTCAACCAAAATAATGAAAGATTTTCTTCTAATCTTATTAGTGGCTCAAAGAACAGACAAAAGGCCCTAAAAAATAATAAAAATAGTAATAAAATATTTACTCTCAAATAAACAATACAATCACTTAACTGTATTTAAAAAATAATTTATTGCCATTCATTTTTTTAATCGCTTCTTCGCAATTAAATTAAAAATATATCCACTTTTATTACTCTTAAAAAAATATATTATATTACATCTTTAAGATTTAAATTGGAAAGTGTTTCTTTCAATAATAAATGACTAAAAGTGCTGTTCATTGTGCCCTATTATCAATGTAAACACTTTTCAATATTATATACCGTGTTGTATCTTTTGAAAATTTAATACATTCATGAACTGGATTCGATGTTTCTATTTTTTTTTCTTTTTCTGATTCAATCCACATTCTCGATCCAAACAGTTACTTCATAAGTACCAGTATCGACATTCTCATCATATTATTATATACAAGTACAGTACAGTATATGATCTTGGAAAAGCACAGAAGGTTTGGAAGCTAAAAATCGCTCATCTAAATTCCAAACTTGAGACATGTGAATGGGCGCCGAAAGATCGATGTTATCTTTTTTTTTTTACGACACTTTTCAGTTTCTTCCTCAGAAAATTCATGACGTTTATACCGTACATCTTCCAAATAACAAACCTTCAAATTTAAAATTCATACGCTTTCAACACTTTCATTTGCACAGAAATGTTCGAGTGTGTATATACCCTCGTGAAAAATATTCAAAATAGATGCTTGTTAAAGGTATTTTGAAACCATTAACTACCGTATATACAGTAGGCTACAATTCAATTTTTGTATGCAGGCATTTCTTTCGGAATAAATGCGCATCTTCAAAGTATAGTTGCGCCTAAATTCACGTAGCTTACATTTTTTCAAAATTATATCGTAATAAGCCTACATAATGTAGAGGTTGCGCGTTTAAAGGAAAAATTAAATTTGAAAGGTCGTTCAAAATTACATTCCAAGTTCAATCCTATCTAAAATTTAATAAATAATTTCAAAAATACATAAAAGATTTTTTGTCTCTCTCCTCTCTCTCAAAAGCATAAAATATTATTACTTTAAGTGAAGTCCTAAGTATTTCATAGAGTGACTTATAATGATTACATTGAGTTAGACATTTTTTCCCCCCCCTCGATCTCCAGTTTCATCGGTTGAGCGTGCGATCTCTTACGAGCCTTTTATGCAACCACGGCAAAATCGTTCAATCGTGAATCATGTTATCTGTAGTTGATGAAATTATCCGATAAAAATGCAGGTTTTAACCCATTTCTCTCTTTATTAACCAACTTAATGCCGCAATTTAATTCTAATTTTTCCAAAATTATTTTTAAAAAATACGAAATTAACTAATTTTTTTCGAATTACATGATTTTATACTGTACATGTGTACGAAATTAAATTTCTTTAACCAAAAAACAAAAAAAAAAGCATTTGGAAGTTAATTAAAATAAAGCAGTAATCAGTAGGCTAACCAGATTTCAATTAACTAAAAAAAAGTCAAACTTTATCAATTTTAAGTCAATCTGTTTTGGAAACTTTGTAAGACCAAGAAGATAGTTAAAATTTAATTTGTGCTTCGTAGCTTTAAAACGAAATGTTTGGTGTTTTGTTGTACATTTTAAAGGAATTGTGGATTTTTGATTAAAAAATGGTGACGCGTTTTTTTTTTTTTTGGACTTTGTTATGTTGACGTTTTCGTTTTTTGTGTGTGATCTGTGTTCTAATTGAAATTGTATTTTTGTTTCAGAGTGTTATCAGCCAAGAGTATACTCTAACCCATGCGAATGAAAAAATAACTAATTTATTCTTAATTACTATTGTACCGGTATTGCAAAAATAATAATAAATTGGTATACATGTTAAACATCTCCTAATACCCAAAAAATGACGTTATACCAAATATGCAAAAAAAAATTTTCTTAAAGCAAAATAATGAAAATTTATTATGAAGTAACTTATAAAAATGGCCATGAGTTTAGTTAGTTGTAGCGAAATGAGTTCATGGCCATTTTTATAAATGAAATAAATGTCATGAGTAGCTTTGAATATGTCAACTAATTTAATTAAATAATTTTATAATTATTGTATAGCTTATGTAAAGTTAAATGAATGACAGCTATCATATAAAGTCATTTTTATAATTTATTTGCAAAATAAAACACTGCTGCTTTAGATTCATAAAATCTAAATAACGTCATAGCCTCCATCGTCGATGTAAGTATCATTTTTCCACAAAAAAAATAAATAATAAAAATAGCTTAAAATTTGTAGTACTCCATGGTATTCAATGCGCCATCAAAATGTAAATTATGAAGCTGTGCAAAAACAAATAACTATAATATTTGCCAAGAAGCATCTTCTGTTTGCTTTTAACAACAAACACCGACATAAAAAAAAAAATCAGAAATATAAAGATTTATACCATCAACAAAAAAATAAGAAGCCTTAAAACATCATTTTATCCGAGATGTTACCATAGCAACGCAACTGTGAATCTCATGATCTATTTTTTACAACTCCTTTATTTACAATTAGTTTCCGCTCCGGTATCACCGTATAAATGAGGAAATAAAATTATCCAATAAATCTTAACAACAAATACATGCATGCAGCCAAAAAGTGTTTATGGAGAGAAAGAGAGTAAGAAAAAAATGCGGTAATAAATTAAAATTATATACCTTGATTGGCAACTACAAAACACGTTGATGATAAGATGAAACAAACGGAGCTGAAGATGGTATACCGTCCCATTTTTCACCCCAATTAAATTAGCACCGCGCTGCCACCAATAATACTAAATTTCAATAAATCGTGATAAATTAAGGATGATTTTATATCTGCGATGAACTCGAGTCAATTTATTTATAGTTGCGAGTAATTCTTTTTTTTTTTGTTAAGTCTCAACCGGGCGAAACGAGCTGTGAACGTTCAACCTCGTCGACCTCCACGTTGAGCGCAGCCCGCAAACACATACAGCATCATTAAGCTAAAGGATCACAAGATGATCATTTCGACATAAAACCGGGATCTAAAAGTCTTACGAAACGTAACGTTGTCTTAAGTGATCGATTATTTAAGTCCAACGAGCGAATGGATTGAACTTTGGAAAGCGATCGAAGAGCTCTCTCCCTCACACACACAGTACACAAACTCTTTCCTTTTCTTCAAACGGATGCGCTCTTTGAGTCGCGACTTAATTATTATTATTGTTGTTTAGTTATCGATATGTTTGTGACACGAGAGTTAGGAGAGAAAAAAAAAAACAAAAAACAGCAACGTGAACTTCAGTCGTGTCAAAACACCCAACGCGCGCATCCAACCCAACTCGATCACTTTAACTAATGGAATAGGTGGACGGACAGCATAGCAACGCTCGCGCGCGAGAAAGCTTCCCGACTTCAATTTCAAAATCTCATCTTGGAAAAAGCTCTTTCCTGCTTCTGCTAGCTGTACAATACATGTTTGCTAAACCAAAAATGAGCGCTGGAGAGATGAGATGAGAAGAGAATCGTTGACGTATAACATAGCACGAGCGCGTACAGTAGAAGTGTAAACGGTGGCGGTATATAGCGGCAGCGCGTATTATACAGCTTCCAAATACGGTATTGATCCGAACTCGACGTATATAAAAGTGAAAGGTGGCAACAGTGAACGGTAACTGTACGCGCGCGCGAGAGAGAGAGAGCTATACGTACACGTGCATGCTCGTTCACGCCTGTCCTCAAATGCCGTTTGCGTAACGTATATTTACATTCTAATTCGAGGAGTTGTGCATTTTTCTCTTACGACATTTTCTTGCGATTGTTCTCTTACAAAATGAAATAGAGGCAATTTTCTCCGAGCCAAACTCTCTCCGTGCGCGAGATTCTACCTAACTTACAATGGATGTCTTGACTTAAAGACGGCATTTCAAGCCCAGTTACGAGACGATGCACATACTACTGTATATGCACTCGCTATATATAATATTATATACCCTCGGTCAATTGAAGGTCTATTACGATGCACCTGGAGAGTAATTGTGGCTATTGCTGCAGCTACAATAAACGTCGATGCGCAGCGAATGGTGGCGATGTTGTATTATAATGGAATTATCTTAAAAGTAAGCTAAGAAATGCAGGAAAAGTTAATTACAGAGACAAAAAATAACTTCAGGTTCCACACAAAAAAAAACATAATATCAGTGCGTTATAGAGATAGAGATAGAGAAAGAGAAAAAAACAACAACATTGTTGGCAAAGACTATATAAATATTTCACGAGTGTTTAAAAATGTTCAATTATCTGCATTCACAACCCTATTGTTAAGTAGCATAACAAAAGAACGTTGATAAGATAACGAATAGTCTATAGATGCACTAGGCTATAATAATGAGCGCGTGTCTTTATTCTGCTAGAAAAACGCTGTCATTCTAATCTTAAACATCTAAACAAATTGTTTGCAATTTAATTGAATCTATTTAGAAAATAATAATGGTGCCCCCCCGTGATATTACATTAAATAACAATAATTATCCGGGAGATGCTCTCTTCAAATACGTTTACAAATATAAATCTGCCGTTTTTAATCGTAATTAAATACCGGTAATAATTAATATCAAAAATGTGTAAAAAATATATTAAAATATAGTGCTGTACAACGGTTATAATGTTCATAACAATACTGTATTTAGATACTGCATTGTAAATTCAAAATGGAAATATTGACAAAAAAATTAAATTTGCAATAAATCTCAAGAATTATTAATATCTGAATAAATAGTTCATGAAATCAAAAATTCCTTCTGAGTGAATAAATTGAAAAGCAATGACTTTCAAAATCTAACCGCAGACCGCATTTTTCCTCCGAAAAAAAAAAAAACAAAAAACATTGAGGTATTCCGTAGACATAAATTAAAGCCGTGGATATCTCCCCTACATACGTCCCAAAATGTTTTATTATTTCCAACTCAGACGCGCATTTATTTATTTTCAACTCCTATGGTAACGATTTTTAATTAGAAAAACCTCAAACACGAGCTTTAATGCTAAATTCCGGGGTTTTAAATATTAAAATGATCCGCCTATTTTACAAACTCATTAATACGTATTAACTCGAAACTGAAAATGAATGGCTGCGAGCGGATCTTTAATGGCCATTAATTTAAAACTAATAACGCAAAAGTACGAGCGCCCCGTTAATTTCTAAGCAAAGAATGGCGTTACTCTTTCATTAAAGTATAAAATATTTACTAAAGCGCTTAAATCCCTTTACATTAATCGCAGCATGAAACCGGATTAGATTCTAACTATAAATTTCCCCCCGTTAAGCCGCAACACTTGAAATATTTCAATTAAATTTTTTATGGAGCTCGCGGATACAAAACGTTAAATAAATAATATATATATATATATAAAAAAAAAAAAAAAAGAAAGTTATGTTTTGATAACACCTGTGAACGGCTATTTTTAACTATATATAAAAAAGAAATACTCCACGGCAAGCTTATTGATTTACCGATGGTAAATAAAGGCTTATCCGATGAGATTTATTTCGCGACTATTGTGCGCTGTTTTTTAAACAGCTTTAGGTTTCACACTTTCACATTTTTCCTTCGCTAACACGACCTCGCGAGTGGTAAACAGTTCAAGCAACCAACATCTCATTTACATATTTAATAAACGTCATCATTCAAACTTGAAAGTACGCAAGAATGAATTATTTTTCCGTCATTGGTCCCATTGCGCTTCGTTTATATGCGCTTTATAATACGGGGAGGGCTTTACTGAAAGTAAGCTATAGCATTAGGTAATTAACTTGGCCTCCATTAAACAATGAAAATACAAAAATGAGAACAAGAGTAAAAAAAAAAAAAAAATGAAAACGCCAACATCAACCGTGCTTACAGTAATTTATAAGCGTACATACGTGTAAACAATAATTCCATGCGCTGCTCCTGAAGGACGAAACATTAATTTGATGTAAAAAAAAAAAACTATATAACACATATATGCGGTACTCATCCTTTACATCCCATTAATAATAAAGTGCCGGATGCATAGGCTAAAACGTTAAGCAAATTTTTATAACGTAGAGTCGTAGACTATAGTGAAAGGTTGAAGGCTAATTTGCATAAAGGGATTCTTTCTATTGCAAAGTCGCCGCAAATAAATTTAAAAAATACCTTCCAAAAACTATAAACCAATTGTACCAATTTGGTACTATCGCTTTTGTACCGCGTGTAATATTCTAAATACGTTTAGAATATTGAATGCAATTTTTTGATAAAATACCATTGTACCAAACCTATTCAGATATTTACGTAGTTTCAAAAAAATAATAATAATAATAATAACAGCTTTCTAACATTACTAGAGGAGATATTCGGTGAATATAATTTATTCAGTTAAGTTAATTGATAGTTTAGTAGTAATTGTACGAGTAGTAGTGTCATATTATTATAAATATTATCTTTTGTTCATACCGGTAATAGATTTTATTGCATAAAATTAGTCAAGATAAAGAATATAATTTATACGTTAAACCATAAAAGTGAATCAGTGTAAATGCATTGTGCTTGTTAAGCAGAAAAATGTAGGTTCCGGTAGTTTATTTTATTGCGCTTGTGCATTCAATTATACGCATTTGATGTCAACAAAATTATTAATGTTGGCGCTTAGCGAGTACATATAACTGCATGATTAATATAACCGGTTTTTTTTAAAACCGTATAAACTCGTCAGTTTGTCATCTTAAGAGATTAAATGCTATTTGACAAAAGGTCTCCGAAAGTTGCAAAATGTAATAATAAGCTGACCGCAGCTCTCTCAAGTAGCATTATTTAATAATTTAATGCAGCTAACGCTAATGACCGCAAAGTAGCTTGTCTGCAATAATTATTGCACCTGCTGCGTAACATGCTTTTAAAATGTAAATAACGTTTATGGATCGTCTAATGCTTTAGTTAAAAACGAATTATAAAAATATATAAAATGCAAATTTAAGCACATTTTTTTGACTATTTAAATTAAACCATAAAAGTGCACGTAATCATTTCAGTTTAAGGTTTTTATAAGTGTATGTAATTGGGGTAAATTTTAAATACAGTATATACTGTACTGAGATTGATGTGAAGTTTTAAAAACTAATAGAAACTCAAGCAAGACGTAAAAGCCTCTAATTTTTTTTTTAAATCAAAAAATGGTTTTTTGAAAACCGTAAAAAAAAAAAAAAGAAATGATAATAACCAGAAAAAGTATTTTTTTTTTTTAGATTTTTTTGCGTAATTTATATACATGTATTGCAATTTCATTGGTTTATTATGTACGCAAACTTTTCAAAAAAACTAAAACAGTTCTTTCCCCGGAAAAGGTTTTTAGTCAAAAACACAATTTGTTTGCTAACATTGCCTTTTGGGTTTTCTATTTTTAACCTGATCAACTGTAATTGAATTAGAGCTCAACTTTTTATTTGTTTTAGTTGAAGAATAAATAAATGCAACAGAAATGTAGATCATACTCATTAGTTAAAAAGCTAATTACCCGCGCCAATTAGGGATGCCAATTAATACAAAGCTAAATAATATAACATCTTAATTAATTAAAGAAGAAAAAAAACTAACTTTTAAAAAAAATTTACGAAATGCTATTGCGTTATTTAGCTCAACATGAGCACTTATAAATTCGTGAATTTTTAATGAAGATTTATATTGATTTAATAATATATTTCAAAGAGTTATTTTATACTGCATATATTTACCGAATAAAACATTTAACCGATGATAAATAAATAATTTTGTTAAATTCTAAAAACTTCAAAAAACCTGCGTAGTTTTTTTAAAATACTGTAACTAAGAAAATAAAATAAAATCATTATTCACTTACCAATGCTTTTAGGAACAGGGGCGTTTTTCTCTGTTTTTGGTCCCCTTTCTTTCAAACTTCTTTCGGGTTCTGCGGGACAAACATCACAAATAAATCGAAATTTTCAAAAATAAATAATTTTTTTTTTTAAATAAATACCGATAGATGGTGCTCCAAAAGAAAGTCCAGATGCTGCTGAACTTTCTTCGAACGAATACATAGCTTTGAATCCTCGGCCAGTAGTAGTCTCACTCTTGCTTATAAATTCTACGTATAAACTTGATCCGGTTGAGACTATTTCCTGCATTGTACTTAAGTGACAAAATTGTTCGATAACGGGAAAAGAAACGTCTCCTCCGTCTCGAATAACGATGCCATCAGGTGTGTCCAAACAGCTAATCAAAAAAATAAAACTTGAGTCATTTTTAAATCAACAAACCTAAATTTAAAAAAATATGATTCGACCCTATTACCTGTCATCTCCAGCCTGTAATGAAATGTTTTCGAATACTAGTTTCACTTTTTCATTGAGTTTTCCAATGAAATGATAGGCACATCGGACATTAGTTGGATAATAGCTGGGATATCGAGGCGAATAAAATTGGCCTCGACTCAAAGACTTGTTTGAACTATTGAATTGATAGTCACACTTGGTTCCGACCACTGATTCTCCTTGAGTTTGAAACACACCTTTAAAAAATAATAAAAAAAATTTAATTTTTATTTGGATTTTGTAAATACCTATATATTTTATTTCTTGCTTTTACGTTTATTGATAAAATGATAGGTTCCTCGAAAACCTAGACTGGTGCTGTTCCTCCAATCGCTGTGAAACTCAAAAACTAGGCTCGGTCCTGATGAAAAATATTCTCTTGATATATCTTCGATCCCACCGCAAATGACTGAATCGTATGGAGTGTGTTCGTTCACGTCAGGTTTAGGTAGATGAAAAAACATTTTTAAAAAATCGCCAAAAATGCATCTAAAAAAAAAAAAAAATCCGCTCGTTAAAAATTTATCTTGCATTAAATCTACAAGAAAAAAATAAACAATAACGAAAAAAGTATTGATTTTATGAGTAATCCAATTTTCTATATCTATTTTTTTCGGTATTATTTTTTTTTTAAAAGACAGATTGAAGTTTGGGCAAATGTCAAGAAACCTAAAAACATCAATATTTAAAAACATCGTCAAAGTATCTTACTCAAGTTCAGTTTTTTGGACGTCAAATTCATCAAATGTCAGCTGAACAATCTCGTCCTCATTTCCCACAAAAGTGTAGAGCAAACAATTGATATTTGTTTCGTAGGGCGATGGGAAATTGGGTGATGTGAAAATACCAAAGTCGCGAGTAAAAGTTGCTTCAAAGATGAGACATTCACACGCTGTCAAAATAGACAAAAAAATCAATATTTAATTACATGTAAAGATCAATCAATTTCATAAAAAAAAAGTCAAATGGCATGAAAATAACCACTATGTCACTCAAAATATATTTTAGAAACCATCGTATAATTTTTTTTTTTTTTTAGATTGTTACTAAATAAAATAATACTGTATAAAGTAAACATAAAATAAAAAAATTGAATAAAATATTTATGTGTGTGATATGTACCCACATATGCCGTGGTTAAATCTTATTTACGATTTGTGCTACGAGTTTCGCAAAATCCCTCGCGCACTTAAAATTCACGCAAACTGAGCTAGCAAAAAAATATACCGGGTGTCCGAGATGTTACTATACAAGTCCCTTCCATTATTAAAATAAAAAATAGTAAAGATAAAATTTTAAAAAAATTTCTTATTTTTTTTTTAAAGAAAATATTTTTAATACCGGTATTCTATTTTACACTAGTCTAGAAATATTTATTTATTGGAAAAGCCACTTTTTGAAATTTTAATACTATATTATAATTATTTTTTTAAATTACCGATAACCAAATAATATTTTGTTTCCGAGAAAACGTTATAAGTCTCTCAATAAAACGGCACAACTTTTAAGTTTTTTTTAAAAAAAATAATAATAACAAGCAGAAGTTGTATAATAGCATCTCAGACACCCGGTACTAAGAGTCTAAGAAACCAAAATAATACAAGAAAAAAATATATAATTTGAGTGCATTAAAGTTTATTTGCATTACGTAAAACTCGCACAAAAAAATAAATTGAATGCATCATAAAATACCTGGATTAACAGCTTTAGTTGTTGAAAACCACATCCAGTAGAAAAGTAAAATCCATAAACTGGTAACCATCTAATAATAAATATAACAATATAATTATGGTATTATAACAGCAATATAACATGTAGAAATAAAATAATTGAAATTTAATTAAAACTAAAATTTAAAAGAGTTGCAGCAATGAGCAGGTAACTCTGCGTTTTTGCTAATTTTAACAAACTAAATTAAAAAAACCCGTTTTAAAAGATCATTTTCCATGTATTTACATGGAAATGAGTGACATTAATTGCAAATGTCATATCTACTGTATACAGCCAGCAGAGTGAAACGGATAAAATTTGAGTTAAATTTTGCTACCTTGTTTTTGCATCAAATGAGATTAAAAAATTTCTTTCTACCACTATTATTAAAATCGTACACCCATTAATTGAATAACATAAAAATTAAAATCCACAGCCTCGTACATTTTGCACCAATCAATAAAGGACCTTTTTAATCTATAATAAAGTACAGCGCCTTTAGCTATTGTAAAATGTGAAACAATGTACAGTATTTAAATTTCCACTTTAAATTCAATTTGCAATCGGTTAATTTCTGGTTCGACCACCGATACACAATTCATATTAAATTGTCCGACCACAATAAATAAAAATAAAAAAATATTACGCATTGCGAATGCGAATTCAATAGCTCTCCGGGGGGTTCTAAAACTAAACCAAATTCGAGAGAAAAAAAAAATAAATAAAAGTTATAAAGTCTGCGCGTATAAGTTTTGGTTGGGATCGTGTATGAAAAGTTGACTTTGAGTTATAAATTTCTATATTTCATATTTTACGATAATACACATGAAGTGAAGTAAGAACAATATCTCGCAGCTATTTGATTTAGACGCTTTCTCACCAAATACTGTGACTCCACGCTCGACTTGAAACCACATAGAGCCATATACTACTTGAAGCTATATATCGAAGCACACGCAGTCACATAAGGAGAGAAAAAAATAGAAGAAGAAAAAAAAAAAAAAAAGACCCCCGAAAGATATTAAATTTTGAACAACAAGTTCAAGATTCACATTCGAATCCGAGGGTGGGAGCGAGAATTGCCTCGCATTTCTCTTACCCCATTATTCTTTCAGCCTTATTTCAGTTTCCGCCCGAAGATCTATCTATCTATATTCGTTCTGTTATATGCCGTGTGTGTGTGTGTGTGTGTGTATATTGAGACAACCGCACAATTTTGACTCGCTCCACCCACAGACGCGGCTCTAAACCCATTTCTCAGACTGCGGAAGTCACAAAACTGACACTGATTTCATCCGGTTTCACACACTTTGAAGTCATCTTGAATTAGAATCTACTGAAATCGACTCCATTAGCCACTTTTTAGCTATTTCTACGCTTCGTAATAAAATTCCGTCTCCCAGAAGGAAAGCAAGAGGGAGGGGGGGAAAAAAAAGAGAGAAGCTCTCCAGCTGAAAGAGCAAATACGCTTCTTCACCACCCCAGTTATTAGCTTAACTTTATATACTGTAGGCCTACTACATGAAAGTATGAAAAATGTCTGCTCACCTAACTTAGAATTTAACGTATAAATTTCACGTTGGTAAGAGCATTTTGATGTAAAACACAGCCGATAGTAAAAGTATAACCAATAAAATTATTTATTAGTCGCGCGAACAGCTATTTTAATATGAAAGGTGAGTTCCTATTAAAATAATGTACTATTTATTGACGGATAGATTATTGTAATCTTTAAAATTGATTACAGCATACAGTTAAATTAATTGTTTTTTTATAATTATAATATTTACGGCAAAAAAATTTTATTTTCAGATTTTAATTTTAGATTTTTCTTATATCCTTCCGGGCAATTACAACCGCAAAATGACAACGAGGCATCGATCAAACCGCGACAAATGACATTTCGTAAACTAAATTAATTAAAATCCAAAGAGGAGGAGCAACTGTTTTCAAATCATAATTAAAAACATCAAAAAAAAAAAATAAATATAAAATAATAGTAAAAACCCATTCCATTTTTAATTTTAATTAATGTAGGCTAATAATAACTGCACTTAAATCAAACAAGCCCACCACAATTTTCGCGATACCGGTACTTTTGAAATTAAAATTTCTACATAAAATTATTTTTTTTTATTTACAGTAGAACTAGTTTATAACGACCTCGGATGTAACGGCATTTTACAAGCGACTCGTAGCAATCATTAAAAAAATATGTTAGTGAGCCAAGAGAAAACCTTTAACCTCGGCTATAGCGTCAAAAAGTCAAACCAAAATTTTTTTATTTAAATATTGAAGCAAATTTATTGAGTTTTTTTTTTTGTGTATTTTAAAAAACAGTGAAAAAAAATCTTCTAAAAATCTGTGAAAGTCTAGATTAGTACAGTAAATACCGTAGCCTAAACAATAATAAAATGTTATGCAAAACTAATGGTTAGTATAAATGGGAGTATAGTGTAAGTTTCTCGAATATTACGTCATAAAATGCTCAGTCTTTTCGATGCCTTTATAACCGAATTATACTGCATTTTTATTTATTGTCTAATTAAAAATATTAAGATTGACACAATAATACTTCACACAGAAGTTAATTAAAATTGCCTCAAAAATTTTCAAATTAAAAATGTAGATTATTATACTCGTACATTAAAAAAATAAATAAATAAATGATAGTTAAGATAATTTTTGATAACGGAAGTCTATTGCTATCATAATTTCTAAAACAACAATTTTTTTTTTACCTTCTATTTTCAAAAACAACAACAAAAAACGCAATTGGTTGCAGTTGAGAGGGCAAGCTAGCGCCCTCGAAATCAGCAAGGTGTTGATTTTTCGAGCCCTCGTAAGAAACTAATCATTTTCCTTCTTCTGCCTCCCCCCCACTCTCACTTCCTTTCAAATAAGTGCTGACGTTGATTAATGACTCTCTTTAATTGCCAAAATTTTGATTAACTTTAAAGTAGCGGCGATGTTAATGACGTTGCCAACTCTCTCTGTCTCTCGATATCTTCATCTACGAGAGGCTATATCTCCCTCGCAAATGAATATCAAACCATGATTTTTAGCTACTATTCGCATTAGTGAAAATAACAAAAAGAAAAAAAAAAAATTTTTTTCGCGCAATTTTATACTTAAAGAGAAGACGGAAGTGTATATTCCCATCGACTGAAAGACTCAATCAAATTACGTCAGCGTATGCGCTCCGGCAATCACAAAATTCCTCGTTTTCGGGCTAAATTGCTGCTTCAATTCAAAACCCAAACATTCGCATAAAAATTTTTTGGCAGCAAAAATTCCTTTTAGACGAGAGAATTATTTCTAACAATCTGTTTTCATATGACTCGCGCATTAATTACTCTCGTCATTTAATTAACACTGCACGCCTTCCAGGCAAACGCTGCAAATTAATTTAAAAAAAAAATTATTCTTAAAAAGAAGTTTCTTTCAAAAACTCAAATATTAAAGCTTATAGAACTTTCTAAATAATAAAATTAATAACTTTGTAAACGCAAAATACATAGTGTAGCATAAAAATAATGTAGATGTCGAGAGAAGTTACTCGTCAAATGAGACCTTTCCTCTTACCTTAGTAGCAGTATTGTTCTGGAACCATAGAAGTGGAACCAAATACTGTAATTAAGTTTGTCACAATGTCTATTAAAGTGCTCAAAATAACCTTCTAAGTGGATTTTCAAATACAGTACTAAGATCTGAATTAGCCTTTTGCTTCAAAATCTTCGTAAAACTTAAAAAATTTTGCCATGTTGTCGTTACTGATACCATTGAAAAATGGTAAACAAGATAGCTGAACACTGTTCTTCTTCTATGGTTCCAGAACTGTTACTGAGAGTAGCGCTTTGGTGCGCATTTTCCATGAGCACCTACTTTAAAGGTGCGAGCATTGCTTTGAATCTTTGAAATAAATACAAAGTTTTATAAAAACAGCCTCATTACTATTATGCCACAACGTGGAATAAAAACACTTAGTAAGCATAAAATAATAGTGGTAATTTTAAAGATAGAATGGCTTACCTTTGACACATGTTCTATGGTCATGCTCCAGAAAGCTTTACAATTGTGACTACTATTGACTAGTTCTGTGTTGAAACGCAAGAAAAATTGTATCCATCACCCGGTTCGTTTTCATCGTTTCTTTCATCGTCTGAAACATAAAAAAAAATATTTCGTCAAATTAAATTAATCTTCAATGATCGGATAAAAACAGAGAATTGAAAAAAAAAGGCAATCGAGTAAATGCGCCGGCTGTGGCGAAAGTAAACACAAAGTATGTGTAAGGCCTACCCGTAATCTAAACATGATCGTCTAGACTGGATAATTTGTTTGCATAAACCTCTTGATATAACAATAACGCTATTAAAAAATGAACGAAATCGATAGTTGTACAATTAACAGTTAATAGCGCGTAATTACAGAAAGAAGAAAAAAAATACTGTAGTAGGCTACATGGTAAATGTTTTTATTTCATATGTAAAACAATAAGTTTATCTCGGGGAAAGCAATTGACTGCATCTGCTACCCAGCCAATAATGCTAAAAATGTGGCAGCATTTGGCTCGGTTAATACTAATTATCCATTTTAAAACACTTTATGCAAAACAAAAGCGATATTAAAGCTCAGTTTGCTTGCCAATTATTGCCATCGCGCGACAATATAATTGAAAGTTTATTGCGTATACATTATTAAAAACAAATACCATATAATTTCGACTTGGTAACCCAATCATAAATTACTACCGAATTAAAACCAAATACTTTATTATAAAATTAATTATGAGTGGTTTTTAATAACACAAACTATTACAAACGTTAACTAATCTTCTATACTACTTTTATTGTTGTTTTTTTTTAATAATGCAGTATTAATATAACCGTAAACATAATATGTTCAAAAAGTGTCACCAAAATAATACGCTCGTATTTTACTTGAATCATCGTGAGATGGCGCGCAGCATCACACGTCTTGCAGAAAACGCGCGTTGAGGAGAGAAATAAATATTGATAAATTTAAAGATGCACAAAATCTATCAACAAACTAGAGAATACTTTTTTTTTTATTATTAACTTTAATGTATAATACCATCGTCATTATAATTATTGTATAAATAACTCGTTTCAAATTAATAAAAAATAATAATGTTTAACTAATACTCGGAAAACTTCTATTAAAAATTAAGATGGGGAAGAGAAAACATATTAATTTTATATTTACGAGAAAATAAATTACCGATAACAATTTAATTAAAGTATAATAAACATGATTTTCAGCCATAACTCAAATTTTAGATTTGGGAATTTTGAAAAACTAAAAAAAAAAAAAAACCAAACCACGTAATCTGCTAATTGCTGAAACAAAAATACTTATTCAATAAAATTAAATTGAGTAAAAATTAAAAAACACAACTTTAAATAACTGGTACATGGCAATCAATCAACGCATTGGAGTTATGCGGGGAAGCAACCGTAGGTGCAATCTCTATTAAAGTTGCCCTTCTTTTTGATGCCCCGCTTCACACATTTTACGTGCGTTAGCAAAATGTTTAATGTATAACGCCTAATAGCGGACAAAATTAAAATCTCGACCTTTTAGGGTGAGCGCGGATGTAGATTTGATTACTATCCGCTACGACGCGTCATGCATCAAACATTTTCGTCCGCGCCCAACCATTGTGCATCGAACCGCTTTTTAGCAGTGCATTTAAATAGCGCTCAAAATCGAGCGAAAGTCTATACGAATATAATAAAAATTTAATTTATTTGTCTGATTCTATATAGATAAGCGAGCCTTTTCCCCACCCACCTCTAATTGTCACGTTTCCTACGAAAATGATCGCATGGTCTGATTGCCTGCTTTGTTTATATCAAGCATACTGATGGAAAATACTAAAATAGAGTGCAGACATTTTTTATTCAAAAAAAAAAAAAAAAAATTCTATCAGCAGACGTTAACTATAACTAGCAATAAAAAAAAAATATGCACGATGAGATGTAAAAAGTCTGCGTTATTAATGCATTTCACGATCGGCGAATAGTAAAGCGATTTCCATTCACCTTCGCTTTATACAGGCTTTTAAATTAACGACTTTCAAAACGTCAAATAACTCTTTTTTTTTTTTTCTTTCTCTCTTCTTTCTTCTTCTCTTTTTCGAGTGCTACGAAAATTTATGATGTGAAAATTGAGAAGGGCTTTTGTCACCATTTGTTTGCGAGTTATTAATTTTCCATTAATTTGAAATTTCAACCTCCCAAAACCACTTCGTTCCCGTCGCAAAATCTTAAGTACCCGAGTCAGGATCATACCGCTTTTCCACTTCCGTTTTCGAGTCGAGACAAATTTATTACAATCTTTAAAAGGTTACAAAGACAGAGAAAATTTTGTATATTTATAAATATCAAAATAGTTTTTTTTGATACGAGCTCCACACTCATTTCTATCGAGTTGATGTTTTTGAAAAATATGTTTATTAGCATTGAATATTCTTTCCTCCTTTTTTTTTTAAACTTCTCATTTAATTCTCGTTTTGAGTAGGCATATCGAAGCAGCAGCCATTGTCGCTGCCGTTCCTACGTCGGTTCGATAAATTTACAAAGTGCATCTTTTCTCTACTCGCAGATGAAGAAGAAAACGAAGAAGAGGAGCAGCAGCAGCAGACAGAGTTAATCTCTCGTGGTGCCACAACAAATCTGCCAACGTACTAATCCCTTCACATTTTCTCAAAATAATTTATTTTCAATTTTGCACACCAAGTGGGCCATCAATAAACGTAGACGCACGCGCCAAGCACTATGCCGTAGAGATGCAGCAGATGAAAATCAGTCGAAGAAAAATGAGAGGGGAGGGAAAAAAAGTCGGTCGCATCTTCTCTCGCCAAATGTTTCAAACATCCCAATTCGCATTATTTCTGCTCGTTTCCTTTTCTTCTCTCTTTTCGTTTGCTTCGGCTCATTTAAATAAGACAACTATATTGAAGGAGCAAGAGGGAGAGAGAGAAGAAAAAGATGCTTTCAATAGAAACGAGATGTATGCCGTACACTATTCGTGACGCCAGTTACGATACGGCTCGGGCCTAGAACGTCACATGGCACCAACCGCATTAGTGCTTTTACTATTGTTATTTCTCTCTCAGATTGAAAAAAAAAAAAAAAGATAGAGAGAGAGAAAGAGAAAAAAAGACGAAGGGCTTATCTGCACTCGCACACTCTCTCAGTTTTAAATATCGGTAGTCGAAAAATTTCCGAAACAAAAATATTATCAAAACTTTTCATCCGTTTTATCAGGAAAAGTGCAGCGCAACTGTTATCTCTGTCAGGACATTAGCGACATAATAGCCGCACTAAAAATACTAAATGGACATTAGTGACATCACCGAAAAGTTCCCCGGCCGCGTTCTACTCGCCGCAAACAAATATAAAAGCGATAAGATAAAAATTATTATTAAGAATGCCGGGTTAAATTAGGAAAAATCGTAAAAATTACTTTTTTAAAGTGGTATCATATCGCCTAATACTGTATTATTATTTAGATATGCTTTTAGAGGGTTTTAAGCTCTTTGTTTAATAACTCAAAAATCAACTTTAAGCCGATAAAGACTAATACCGTATAGGCCTACACTATATTAGCTAAAATACAATATTGCATACAGTGAAACCCCCAATATTCGTCTGATTTTTTTCTTTGAAATTTTGATTGAATACTCCGATCAATTAAATTTGATTAATTCCAAGTTTTGGTTTTACATGTAATGCATTTGTAAAACAAGATACTGAGCATTGTTTACAATGTTTATAAATGTTGTATTTTTACAAAAATACAAAGCTCAAAAATACCAATTGTCTCTATCTCTATGTATTTATAAAAAAAAAATATTTGTTATAGATTATAAAATTAATAAAGTAAATGCAGGAAAACTCGCAAACATACCTTATTGAAATGATGCGCATAAAAGTAAAGTTCAAGATTAATTTAAACTTTTTCGAACAATTCAAATTTTACTTTTTTAAGAAAAAAAGAGGCTAGTTCGCTGTCCTTGTGGGAAATAAAAGTAGGTGTAAAAGATTTTCCGAGTTATTGCAACGTCATGGCTAACAACGTTCACCGTTCGTAAATTCGATTCACTTCCTGATCTTCCTGATTTATTCACTAGCTGAAGAATGTTTGAATTCGCAGGTCCTCTCTCTCTCTCTCCTGTACGGTACTGTATTATGGAATTTTCTTGCCAACGTAAAGATCATGAGATTTTATGTATGCAGAAGCGAGGCTAGAGCACCTTTATCCTCTTATGAATTCAACGCCCACATCTCATTTTATGGAAAAATCTTTTATTTATATTTGTAGCAAATTTTTTTTTTCTTTCTCTATTTTATAATGTTTACTTAATTTTTAAATATATAAACAAAATAAAAGCATGAGCAAATGAAAATAACTAAAAAGCTTTTAATATTACGTATTGAAATCAAATTAATTTTCTTGTAGCTTTAATTTATTGAATATTTATTCCGGAGTACTTTTTTCTATTAAATTTGTATTTACCCATTAATTCTAACAAATTAATGCGAGCAAAACTAATAAAATAAATAATAAAAAAAAAAATAACAACAGAAAAATGTTCTAAGCCTTAAAATTATTATCGTCATAAATTATGTTTTTAGAAGTATTAAACGTCGTCGAGTGCAATTCCAAAATGTCTTTTCAAAAAACGTCCCTACTTGGCTATTCAAATGGCTCGCCAGCCACTTCCATTAAATCGATTAACCGACATCTTTTCTTATTCTTGTTGACCACAGAGTCTCACCCCGCAAACAGGAAAATTCGCGAGAATTTCAAAAATTCATTCTTATTGCGTTTATTTTCACGCAAATAACGCTCCAAATAATAACGCCAAGAATGTTACGATTATTTGCCTAAATTATTCACGAGCACTTACGCAATTAACTTATGAGATGGCCTTTGCGAAGGTTGTTAGGATGGTTTATTACGAATAACTAAGGCCAAAAATTCTTAGAAAAAGGAATGAAAATCCTTGGAGATTAAGCTCGCCACGAGCAATTAAAAATCGTATATAAGCAATAAATTTATAAAAATAAATAAATAAATAAAAAAAAATTAAAACTAAAACGCAAAGAGGAAATGACGTAAGAATAAAAAGTGTGGGCTCAAGCTTAGTCACTTTAATAACTCGAGGTTATTAAATATTAAAACGCAACAGCCAAATTATACCTAATTCGCGATGCAACTTTAAACGTAACGATAAATTAATTTAATAATAAAAACACAAAAAAATAATAATTTTGACGTACAATTTTAAACTAATTAAATTAGTTCGAACCTTCGTATTAAAATTTTGGGAGGAAAAGCCGAGCTGTTTTAATTATTAATCCGAAAGAGTTCAGAGATATTTGCATAGGGTTTATTAAACTTTATGCTATAGTAATAATTAAGCGGCAAAATGTTTGATTGAACCTTCTTTCTTGAATAAATATACGCTATTTCACACAGTAAAAAGATTTTTTTTTCTTTCTTTCTCTCTCATAATATTTTAGCGGGGTAATTAAAACATTCTACTGTCATATTATTTGAATAGAAAGATGAAGATTTTTTTTTTTAAAAAAAACCGCACGTTCACTCTTTATTGGTTTTCGAGATAAAAGCATTCTTTCAAACGGAAAGCAAAAAAAAATATATATCTACTGAAGAAACGGGGTAAAAAAAAAAAATACATAAAATTTTATCAAAGCACTAAACTTACTAAATTAATACAAATTCTTAGAAAAAATCTTTCGTAATGTATGCGTAAGAGAAAGAAAGAAAGAAAAAAAACATCCTCACGCAATCACATAATATTCATATGCGCAACAAAAGCGACGCTAGTAGTAGTAGTAATAATAATAATAAAAGTGACGTCATCAAGGAGTAGCAGGCAACATTTGAAGAGATAAAAAAATATATATATATACAGTACTCGTATGTTAGACCGATTTAATAAACAGAGAGAAAACATACGTCGGATGAGATAACATGTAAAGTGGTAATTTTGCCGCGTCTTCCCTCCCCTGCTATAAACGATATTACAACCGTAAACAAGCAACAAAAATCGACGTAACAAAATACATCGCCGATATTACACTCTGACGAACGAAGACGAAATTTTTACGATATTAAATTTTACGGATAGAAATTTATATAGGATAGTTGAAAATTTTTACGTTGTTATTGGTGACAAAAGTTACGTTAGGTTTTGTCAACATGAAAAAAAAAAAAAAAAAGTGCGAGGGCAAATTAAAAAGGGACCAGCGCCTTTCAAAATTGAAGGGTTTGCGGCAATAAACTGACAACTCCACTTTTTTTGTTGACTTTTGAGTTAAAGGGTGTAGTTTATAATATTACATGTATATAAAAATATGCTTTATATCAACTGGTGCACATTTTATGATGCTGTGGGTTTTAGATTTTATGTTATTCGACAAACAATGTTATATGACTGCATGGTTGATTGGAAAATTCTTAAAATTAAAGATAAAATGTTTGGGTTTAATTAATTTTTTACTTGTAATTTGATTGAGTAAACCATCTGCATAATAATTTTGTATTTGCTGGTCCCTTAAAAGAGCGTTTTGAACCCCTCCCATTTGGTGCAAAATGGAGACAGCTATAAAAATTATATCAATTACAAATTTTTTTCCGGCGAATTGAATTTAATATTTAAGGTTGAAATTGTTATTAAATGAAATGGTATAAAATGTTGCCGCAATTTCGTTTATTCTATTAACTGTAATTATTATAAACTTCTCTCTTTTTTTTTTTAGTTTCGAAATATATTCGATTTAAACGAAAATCAATTTGTGAGAGTTAAATATCGATTTTGACACGAAAGAGAGAAAAAATAATGCTGGTCAAATCACTTTTTTTTTACCACTAATCGTCACGGGAGAGGGAAAAAAAAAACACGAACTACGGGTCAAAACCATAGAAGGCGCAGAACAAAAAAAAATTCAATGATTTAGAAATAAAAAAAGAAAAAAAAACCCAGTAGACTTAAAAGTTTCGGTTTAATACAACGGAATATCAGTAAAAAAAAAATTTATTTTTAAGTTATAAGAAACTATCAAACAATCTGATGTCATTTTTATTACTTTACTTTTTTCGAATAAAAACACGACGTATAAAAATGTTTATGTTTTACTTTTATTACTTTTTACGATGAAATTTTATATTTAATTTGAAGAAAACTATAACTTATTTCTACAAAAAAATAAGTTTGAATCAAGCAATAAAAAGTTATGCTTTTCTTTCTTATTAATAATTCAGCGCAATTAAAAGTTAATAAAATAATTTATCATCTATAAATATTCAAAAATCAAACAAATCGGTCATTCATTTTCAATAATTTTGAATAGTTTCGAATATACATTAAATACTACGGAGTAATTCATCAAAAATCTAAAATTAAGGAACAATTACGAGTATTTATCTCGACTTAATTGAATATCATCAACATTTCGTTCATAAGATCGGTATATGATAAATAATATTAAAAAAAAATAAATTATCCTAATAATTCAGTTAAGAAAATCGCACTCATTTACATTTTCAATACTGTACTTAAACAGTGTATTCTAAAGCCAATTCTTAACTTTCAAAACTAAAAAATTAAAAATCTGCTTGTAAAACAACAAAAACAAAAGTTGATCAATACGCATCTAAACAGCATAATAATAAAATACTAGTATTTTTATTCGCGACGCTAGTATAAAATATAGAATTTCACCACACTTGTAACTTTTATTCCCCTATTTATCAGTAAACAAAATAATTTTTCGTTTTATTACAGCATCATAATGCAGTCTTTTTGATGACATTTATCACTCGCCTGAGTTTCACGGTGGTGAAAAATGACCAAACTTAAAAACCAAGTTCTCACTAGTAAACAAATGCGATTTTAAGTCGCACTTCTTTCTCACAGATGATAAAACGGCGTTAAAAAAAATAGTGTCTTAAAATCCAATAAATACGATAATACGGTAAATCCAGTAAATACGGTAAGTAAAAACTATCAATAAAACAAAAATGAAAAACTCAAGATTTCTTCACCTACCGGTATAATAAAATTTCCATCCATAATAATAAAAAAAAAAAATTGAAATGAAAGCAAAGAGAAGAAAAATGTGCGGTAAAACTTTATGCCTAGCTACGACTTTATACGTATATAATATAAAAAATAAAAGTAGGTAAAAAAAAAGTGTCAAATAAAACGTTGAAAGAACAAACTCATCAATCAAAAAAATGCAAAGAAAAGTTAGCGTAAAGCTGTCATGTAGAAAAATTCACTTCATGATAAAAGATAGGGTTGAGTGGGTTTGGGGGTACTTCTCCATTTCTCCGAGTGTATCTTGTGTAAAGGTTAAGGGTCAGAGCGGTAATGCTTGGATGAATATCGGAGGAGCGGTTGACATAGAACGATAGAAAAATGTCTCTCAAGTCTGGCTCTTTTTTTTTCTTTTTCACCCTTCTTCTCTCCTCTATGAGAGAGTCTATCTGACAGAAGAAGAAAATGATGTTTCCCAGAAACGTGTTTTGACACATGGAAATCCGAGTGCGCTGCCAAAATATTAGTCAGTGTCATTTCGATATCTCCTTTCATACGTATCCATCTCGAATGTATATTTTTCTTTCCAGCCTGCCCTTACCCCAGTCATCATCACCACCACCACCCAGCCTGCTTGCTTGCCTGTCGACTTACTTCTACTCAGCCCCCGCCGCACACGGCGCTCTCGGAACCTTCGCTTCAACTAGAATAGAATTCGAGAAATTGCGGAAATAGGCTCGTGACACTCCAAAAATTGCATTTCGGTTCAACGACAACTTAAAATTATGTCACAAGACGTTGATAAAACCTTCGTCAACTTTTTTTTTTTTTTATTTTTGCTTTTTCTCTTTCGTCGTATAGAAAGTTTGGGGTGAAAATAAGTTTCGCAAATCACGCGAATAAATACGATATGTGAGACACACAAACTTTTTAAATTTAAACTTGAGAAAAGAAAAAAAAAATCTATACCCACACACATACACAATTCCGTCATTCGGAAAAACACATTTCTTATTGCTTTCTTTTAAGTTGCGTTCTATAAGTTTGGTAATACGACTTATAAGATATCTATAATTTAAAAGATGCTCGAGAAGAAGAAGAAAAAAAAAAGAGGAGGAAGTAGGAGCGACTGGACGATAAAAGCAATGCGTATAGTGCGCATTTGAGCAAATATCCAGGAGGCTCGAAGAAAAACTCGATTAGATCTACAACAGTGTGAGAAAAGTATTCGTTGACTGTGGAGTGCTCCCCTGGTGATCACTAACGCTGACTATGTTACGTATATACATACTGTATACACGCACTCTCAGTCTTTATGTAAGGATGCCATTCGCAGTGCTGTCAGGGGAATAGCGCCAAGACGAATGACTTGACGCCAAGATATATACTGTAGACTCGGAGAAGTTTTCCGAGAAGAAGAAGAAGAAAAAAATCTCGAGGAAACTCGTACAACAGTTTTCTTATACATATACCGGTATATACAGTATACATATAAAAAATAATAATAAGATATCAGTAAACAAACAATTTTACGCCTTGTATTTTTTTTATAAATAGAAAATATTAATATTTATAAATTATTATTTTATTTGATAATTCATAAGCGCTTATACCGTGGCCTAAGTATGATCAATGAGGAGAAAAAAATACACGTTTTTCTATTGCCTTTATTTTATTTAAGAAAATAAAAATGCAAAAAAAAAGGAATATTTTGCCGCTGTAAATACAATTTGCTATCTTTTTTTAAACTCATGAATATGGACTAAAAATTACGTACATGTAATTGTATTAGAAAAAATATGGGTCACATACAGTAGAAAAATCCACCTTATACATTTATAAAAACTAATTCTTTTAAGTATTTACTTTCATCTTGAAGTGAATTTTATAGACACAAAAAGTGCATTTTTATAACCGGAACCATCATTTTTTTAAATATTTGAAACTTTTACTAGTAGGTCTACAGTGTATTAAAATGTTATTTTTTTTAAATCATGTTCATGACTTACGAGTGGGACAACGAAAACCTGCAGGTAGATATCTACAATATTTACACGCTTTTCTATGACAAACTGCGAATCACTTTGCATCTTTTTCATTTGCATCCCGTATTTTTTGAGGACTGAGTTAAAAATAATAATAATAAGTTATAAGCCTATACCGGTACCACAAATTAATTTTCCTTAATTTAAAGTCAATTAAAATATATCCATAAGGTCATAAAATCATGGGAAAACACGTTGAGCACCGTAATCCGAGTAACAGCAGATGGCACTATTATAACTTTTAATATGAGAGAGATCCAATTTAATAAGTGAATCGGTATTCGCATCTTGGAAACTTTTAGGATCGAGCGCGCATCGTTATTATCCATATACGGGGGAGGGATCGTAAATGACAGTCGATATTAAAAATCGACGAGTGTTATTGATAATCCGAGCCCCTTACAGTACACGAGGAAAACAGAGGCGCCCGGCGTTCGGAGCTGGATGAAGAAACCGGCGTCTCAAATCAAATTAAATTACAATTTGTCACTAGAAATACATAAGTGAGGCTAAACGGAGCCCGGTCGATTGCACTGACACCAATGAAAGTTTTTTTTTTAAATAAAAAAAAAAAAAAAATGACATCCATAATAAGATGGAGAATGTGATAAAGAAATTGATAGCATTTTCTGTTTTATTTCCCAGTACACGTTTTTTCTTCCTTCATCTTTTTATATATTTTCTTAGTTCCTATTTTTTTTTTTCTCATTCTTTTTTCGTAGAAGAAAGTGACGCATTCTCCGGAGAGAAAAAATCCAACGAACTAATGCATCTCTCTCGTTCGCGCTTCAGCTCCGGAAGAAGAAGAAGAAGGAAGAAGAAAAAAAAAAGCGCGAAAGAAAGTTGAATATGGTGGGAGATAGAGAATGAGTGGAGTGGGAGTAGCTGTTTTTGAACAGAGTGAATGAGGGGAAGATTGATTTGGTGATTGTCTCACGTCTTCAGGTCTGCAATTTGTCACGTCGTTAGGCGACTATCTCACTACCGTAGCGCACCACCTTATCCTTAACAACAACGATTTGTCATCAGCCCCAAAAACTGTATTTTACGGTTACCTATCCACCCATTCACTCCTCCCCCACCTCCCCTACTCGCTCACTCTTTTCTTCTTCTTTTTTTTATATACTGCACAATTATCCTCACCTTAATTTGTCAACTTTCTTTGCCTGCCAATTTACTTTTAAACGCGACAAAACCGTTCAACTTCCGACTCTTACGCCCAAATCTTATATATAAAAAAAAAGGAAGGAGGGGGAAAAAATCCCAGCGGTCGAAATTAACTTTCAATTCGCAAACAAAACACTTACCTTTAAATATTTATTTGAACCGAGAATTACAAACGTTGTTCGTTTCTTTCAACGAGTTGTACAATTTATCGCCGGTATTTTTCACGCCTACACAATAGAAAAACACCAAATGGATAACACACACACGCAGCTACTGTATTTCACCGTATTTTGCGCCGTTTTAAATTTGTTTTAAAAATATAACATTTTTTCTATTTTTTTTTTTTTCTTTCTATAAAAAGTATGTCAACATTTTAAAATTCATGTTTGAGTATTTATTTAAATTTATTCTAAATATTCGTTTCAAAATAAATTATGCCCAAAGCGCTGGAGAAAATATGTATGTAGTATTTAAGATTTATTTCTTAAGAACTTGTTTCATAAACCATCTCCTCATAGATTATGAATGTAATAATATGCGTAGATCCAGAGATTTAACACGAAAATAAAAATTGAAGCTCCACAAAGTAGTGTTAATACAGTCAAATTAGAATTTCTTTCGCTTCCCGTGGGATATGTAGACTTAAGTATTTGTAGACCCCCAAATCCAAAATGTTAAAGCTAATTCTTCGGATGTTTTGCTAAATTTGCCCCCCTTTGGAAACATCGGTTCCCTGAAGTAACCTAAGGTCTCGTAACAGTAAAAAGCTGGAATTGTTTAAATTATTATTAAAATTTACTATTAAAATTAATACTAAATTAATATTGAAAGCAGCATCAACCGCGCGTCGGAAATAATTAAAATAAAAACAAACAAAGTACCGTACATCAATAAGCAAATTTAAAATTTATAACAAAGTACATTTATAATGTAGCAACAATCATTATAACTTAAAGAAAAGCTGCGTACTGTAATTATTTTCGCCTTCTTTAATAATAACTGTTATTATGCGTACAGTATTCTCCGGTTTTTACTTTTTTTTTTTTTGCCTACCATTAAACTCCTCCCATTTGCATCACGTTCTCATCGATTAGTTAAAATAATATACAGTTATCTGAAATTATTATTATAAAATTTTGCCAACTCTTTTCAAAGCCCTCGCATTATTTTGACGTGTATCGCACCTGAGCTGAGGCTGAAAATAGTTTAACTCGCCTATAGCGTTTTTCCATTATTTTCATTTGGCGGTTGATCGATGTCATTTCCACTTCCCTCTTCCCCGAATTTAACGAGATCCGCGCCTCGCCGAGAATCAGACACCGACGTAAAGGATGTTTCGAACAGCGAAATAACGGTTATGAACGGCTTCACCGCATAAAAAATAGATTTAATCAAATCCGGATCAATCGATAAACTCATTTTTCCTCCATCCCCCGATTCTATAGGTTGCTTTTTTTTATATGAATAAGAACGAACGAAATAAATGAAGAAAGTGGGCGAGTAAACGAAGAAGTAGCAGAAGCAAAAGCAAAAGCAAAAAAAAAAAATTAGGGATTAAAAATCAATAGACATATCTCACTCGAAACAGAAAGCGAGCGAGGACCCCTTTTTTTTTTTTTTTTGCTTTGCTTTTTCTTCCTCTTCTTTTTACTTTAAGTACAAATAAAAATCAGTAACTGACATCATTATTGTCGTTGTCATCACCATTACGCAGCCGATAACTGTAATCGAATCGCATTCTACAGTCTAGATCAGAAGAATGAACACTTTTTATACAAGTGTTTGAGATGGTGCGCGAGCGGAGCTAAAACGTTATTCAACCGTGTTAGGTTATGAAAATAAAGGTTATAACGTTAGCATTTTTCTCGGCGCAAAGTCAAACAACTTAAGAAAAGAGAGCATAATAAAAAATAAAAATAATAAAAAAAAAAAAAAGCGGGCGTAAATTACTCGGTAAACAGATTTTAAAATATAATTGAGTTTTCAGAAAATCTCGTTTACACAGTGACGCAAAAGTGTGTTCCCCTTCTAAAATAAGCTTATTAATTAAAATCAAAAATGTGTAATAATTATACCGTATTAAAATAGGTCAATACAGTTTCATAATTTTTGTTAAAAACATCCGTTACAATAAATCAAATTGTACTACCGGTACTTAATAAATAAATACGGTATATACCGGCACTCAATCCCAAAAATTATAAAATTCCAGTATCAATAAAAAAAATCAATTTTGAATAAAAATTTTAGAAAATAACATCGAATTTTAAGCAAATATCCGAAATGTAAATACTGTACAAATCTCAATATTTGATTCAAAAAATCATACAAAACAATCAATTGTATTGATTTTCCTTCATTTTAAATTTCGATATTTGATCCGCTTTCTCCCATCTTGTTCGTTATTGAACGATATTGACTATCTCGTTCAAATATGAAAAACAAGCACTTGTAGTTCTTTACTTTGAAGAAAGAAAAAAACACACATTTAAAGCAACAATTCTATTAATATTTAACGTGTTGATACTTTTAGCGTTCTACTTGTATAAGGGAATCAATTCCATACTACCCTACGCAGTCGTAAAAAAAATAATAAGAAAAAAAAAAAAGATTCCGAAGTCTTCATCAAACTTATTAATGTTTGGTAATTTGCTATGTCTGGTTGTGATATGAATGAAGTGAATGTTATTTCCGTGTGGAGAGAGAAGAGTAACAGCAGCGGGAGAGCGGTGGAGTAGTGGTTGATGGGGGTGCGGCGTGCGTTACGAGGTGGGAGAATGATGTTCGACAATTGCAATCAATTTGGATGTGTTGGTCGCTTTACTGACAAATGAGATCACATCGAGTGTATTAAAAGAGACCGTTTCGCACTCTGTTCATACAGGCGATTATGTCTTTTAGTGACCACATAAAAAGGAACACCGTAGGAAGCTGCTGCTGCTGCTGCTGTACGGAATTTACGATATATACCCAAACAAAATACCGAGCACTCGACTTACCGTTAGAAATACGATAAAGTGTTTGTACCCACTCGGCAATTGACGCTCGCAATGTCAATCGCCCGGAAAGACTTAGTTCAATATGTCAATATTTTTTTATACCGTATATATATATAAAAAAAAAAAAGATTTTGTGAAAATTCGATTTGCGCACTCGTTAAAATCAACGATCGACAGAGAATGACATTTTGATATTGCGGTTTTAATAATACAATACCGTAATTACATTTGTAATTAATAATTTATTTATTTTGCTAATAAACATTGATAACGCTTTGTGCCAATTGGAAAAAATATACTCAATTAAATGCTAAAATTTAAAAGTTTTTGAACAACTTTGTTATCGTTACCGGGTGCTATTTATCAACTAAACTGCTCTATGTGTTTAGCAATGATAGAAACTAATAAATTGCAGTTTAAGCCGCGGCTTAATTAATTCTCCGGTTAATCCCCCGTTTAAAAGAAAACGTCTGGACGATCACCTTTAACCAAACGTTGCTTTTTCCCCGTCACTATATCGTGAGTTTATGCGAAAGCTCAGTTCCAAACGAGACTACGTGACGGCTCGTCTGTACATTTTCACCCATATACCTCCTGCGTTATACATAATCTAGGAATATGACTTCCCGAAAATAAATAAATGGGATGCCATAAATTCTCACTCAAAAAAATGTATTTATAAACTTGAAAAATACGTGAGATTTTCCTCGCGCCGAGTACATTTATTAACAAAACTCTACTACATTGTCAGCGAAGAAATGCATTATTTTTACTTTTTTTCTCGGGATTTGAAATCAGTTAAATAACTTGACAAAATTTTATCTAAATTTATTGCATTTAAAAAAAAAACAATTCCACAAATGCTAGGTAATTTAATAAAAAAAAAAAGAACTTTTGTCTTTCCATTAGTCAATTATGGCATCACGAACGAGGGCAATTGAAAGCCCTATTTAAGTAAACATTGATTAAAAGCAGGGTAAAATAAAACAAAATACCATGTGGGCTACGTGACCAACCGAGTCTCGACTCTAATCCGTAAAAAAAGGATGAACAAAAAAAACAAAAAAAAAACAACAACACACAACGTAACCTACAGACAAGTGGAGGAAAAAAGCCAGATAGAAGCGGCAAAATAATGGCCGGAATAAGTGCGAAACGGATGAGCGTTGTCATCATTCAAGCAAAGAAAAATCCGGCAGTTTTCCAACTTAGCACACGTGGCCATTTGTTAGCACGTCCACTCGGATCAGCGTAGATGGCTACCGAGTTAACACCATCTTATTTATTTGTATTTCCTTAGAGTGTCTTTTAGTGGAATTCGTCCGTATATATAAGCAACAAATAGATTTTTTCGAGCGGGGGAGGGGTTTAAGTTCGCTAGAATTCTAAACAAGAAAAAAAAATTATTTTTCTATGAGCCGATAAGATGCAGCCAGATATGCGAAACCAAAACCATTATTTCTGAACAGATTACGCGCGTCTATATCATTTATTTAATAGCTAACCTGATTCCGCAACAAATGGACGTAGAACCCAAAATACACTACAGTAGTTGGATATTGCAAATGCGTTCGGCGGACAATAAATTCATATTCTAACCGCTCAAGTTCAATTTACAGTTGGCGAAAAAATATATATATAAACACTATAAAAATAAGCGCTAACAGCCTTTATATTTTCAAAATACTTTCAGTAAATTATTATTCAAGTTTAATAGATGAAATAGTTCATATTATTTTTCAAAAAAAAAAATAAAAAAATTCTCAACAAAGTGAAATATCTTTTGCTAATGGAGAGTAATTAATAAGTTACTGCACAGTGCATTGAAAGCTTGCACGTAAGATGAAACAATAACGCATGACATAATACCAAGCAGCAAAAAAAAAAAAAAAAATAGGCAAAAAAAAAGTAAAAACAAATACAGATTAAGACGTTTGTGGTAGTTAGGTAAATCCTGGAGAGATCTGGGTTCAAAATTAATCATTTATAAACAAACCTCCCGAATTTCGAAAATTCCATAAACTCTTAAACTAGGAGTGCGAGGAGAATTATCGCGAATTCCTAAGATGTGCAAACCAACCAACGATTGAAGGGCTTAAAAGGACAACCAAAAAACTCAATTTTGAGTTAAGGAGTCCTTTTTATAGATAAACATGTGATCCATTGAGTGGTAATAACTTTTATAAAGCTATGGGTTACGTAATTTAACAA
Organism: Polydesmus complanatus; assembly: GCA_034692225.1. NCBI lineage: Eukaryota > Metazoa > Arthropoda > Diplopoda > Polydesmida > Polydesmidae > Polydesmus > Polydesmus complanatus. The sequence goes on along the minus strand of JAQGAZ010000401.1, from coordinate 23,640 downwards.
ATAGGCTACTTGTAAATATAGTATTATTATTATTTTTTTTAAAGCAAATTCAATGGAAGTTCAAAAAAGATTTTTAAAGTTTGAGATAAATATTTGATTTTAGCGGATTCAATTTATTTTCCAGTTTAATTTTGAGTTATAATACTCGTAGTAAGCCATCTGCACAATAAGATTGTGTTTGCTGCATTTATTGACTCTTTTAAAGATCCATTCTTAATCACATTTGATGCAAAAAGGAGGGCAGCTCCGAATTTTAAATGCTCACCCTTTTTTACACAAGAAACATTTTTACGTGCAAAATTTACGTTTTCACTCGAGTTAATATTGTACATAGAAATAAGTTGGAAGATTCAATTTAGCTTAAATTTTAAAAAAAAAAATCATCTTAAAAAACGTTTTCTTTTTTTACCTTTTTCAAAATTCTTTGATACGGAGTTGTCTGGTTATTGTTGTAAGCACTTCAATTATTATTGATGCCATTCACTATATTATTTGGAGGGAGCGGAGGGGGGGAAGCAAAGACACGACGCAGTTCCAAATAAGTGTCAAACTTCAAAAAAAAAACAATGCAGTACTTTATATTTCTCATTCAAAACTTTGGAATTTATTTGCCTTATTTCTAATAAAATAAATAAAGTAATGTAAAATATCCCTTAAAATAAAACATTCAAATACTGTACAGACTCAAACGGATAAAATTCTTCTAAAATACTTTACTTAAAAAAGCGAGAAATCTTTTTTAACGCATAATTTTATAGCGCCATAAAGAATTAATAACTTTTAATATACAGCCTAACTTTTTAGTTCACGTCGATAATAATTCTCGTATCATATAATAATAAATAATAATAATAATAAAAAAAAATAAATTATGTCAGATATTTGTTGCTTAATTGCGCATGCTCCGAGAGTACATTTACAGACTATATTAATATTCCGTTAGCAATTATTTTCCCTCCGTCATTTGGAGGTATCTCATTAAAATAGCGCGTTCGCATTCCACAACCAGCAATTTGGACGACATGTTTTGCTGACTCAATAGAAGCAGACGACACTACTCATCTACCAAAACCAAATTTCATTTCCCAAGAAATCCAATATCAATTCCTTCTTTTACACTCTTCACGTTTTCAAATGCTTTTCTTTTTTTCCTCTCTCTCTCTCGCGCTCTCTCTTTTCCCGTCCTATCTCGCGCCCGTATTTTTCTTCACAAAGACGCTTTTCGAAAGAATTTCGTTTCAATTTTCAACACTGGTGTCATTGAGTTGTTTCACTTTTTTTTGGAGGGGGGGGGGGGGGGTAAGGGGGTAAGGATGATGTGTATGAAAAAATCGCTATTACAATAAAAAAATATATAAAATCAAGATTGCTATCCGTAATGATCGGTGAAGCGTATTGGTAGTGACGGGAGATGCTTAAACTCTCTCCTTATATAAACAAAAGCAGCAGATTTTTTTTTTTTTATATTTTTAATCATCGCATTTCATTCATCAATCTGCACGTGTTATCTCACGTTTCCCAACATTATTTTTTAAGAAGAAGGACGAGAGTGAAAAATGCGCGCTCAAACAAATCACGAGAGAAAATAAATAAATAAATAAAAAAAAAAAATACCTCGGAAAAAGACGTAATCGGTCTAAATCCCTTTTCTTGAGCGTCTTTCTTTTTTAAAAAAAATGAATTTTTTATTTAAAAAAAATCATTTAAGAAAATCCGCGAGGAAAATTTTAAATGTTGCATCGACTACAAAATAATGAAACCAAAAACTAGTATACCGGTAAGCCCATATGTGTATAATACTTAAAAATCTATATTTCGACACAAGCTTGGTCTATTCAATATTCATATTAATAACAAACAAACTAAAAAAAATTTAATTAAAAAAATATACCGTAGGCCTATATAATAATACATTTTAAAATTAAATTAAAAAAATGTTATATACAGGTACCGGTATTTTTTAATATCGGTAGAACCTGTACCAGTAGAACTTAGTTAAGACGTGGCAAACATATGTTTTCCACTTATAAAAAAAACTCTCGTTAAATTGCGTCCGGAAAAGAACGTAAACCTCGGATATAGCATCAAAAAAATCAGAACATTACCTTTTTTTAATAGATTTTTAAAATGCTGGACAAAATTTAATGAAATATTTTGCTCCTTTTTATAAAACCGTGAGTGCTACTGCAGTTTTATTTCGAAAACAAATACAGTAAACTCCCGATTATCCGCGGTAATGGGTGGCTGGGCAACCGCCGATAATCGAAACAGCGGATAACCCGCTGAATGGCAAAATAACACACAAATCAACTTAAAAATGCTTTTGAACAATTATATATATAATTTTAACACATCCATTTACCTTTTTACAAAACAAAACGAGCAATTGGGATAGTTTTTTTATGTTAAAACACTTTTTACTATGTGCATTTGAAGGTTTTAAAACATTTTGTCGAAAAAACAGCAAAAAAAAAAACCAAAAAAGATAAGAAAATGAGTGCGCGGATAATCCGCAAAGCAGATAATCGGGAGTTTACTGTACTGTATTGTGACTAGATAAAACGTAAATTTATGAACTTTATCTTAACGTAAGTTTAAAATCGTGTGATTCCGGTGCAAGTTCTATCAGATAAAAGAAGCTCCAAAATTGATAAAAATTAGAATAAAGTTTGTTTACATTCTTTAAAAAATTCTCGCTTGTCTTTATTCTTTTCTCTTGCAGAAGATATCACCAAAACCAAGTAAAATTAAAGTAGAAATAAAAATTTCTATGAGTGCTTTACCCCAAAAGGTAAATTAAAGTAGGCCCTACAAATGAAAATTTCTGAGCGCTTTACCCCAAAAGGTTGAGAACCACGAGTTTAAAATTACTGTATCAACTAATTCAATTTTCAAAAAAAAAAAAAATTATAATAATAATACTAAAATACTGGCACAGTATATGTTCCGAATGCCTCGCATAAATTTATGTAACAATTTGCCTTTAGTGATTTAAATAATTAATGTAAAATACACAAATAGGCTACATTTCTTTAAAAAAGAAAAAAAATATATCAAAAATTCTGAAGGTTTTTAAAATTTCCATAACATTAATATTGCGTCTTTTTCGATACCGCAACCCGTCTTACTGTACATACGCGACTTAATCAGATCATCTTCAAAAATAAAAAAAATAAATAAAATTCCAAATCATTTAAACTCAATATTAAAAAAAAAAAAAAACTACAAGAGTTGAATAACAAAAATGTTTCCATAAATCGATTACGGTATAGAAAAAGAAACCATTTTCTTGCAGCAACTATTCCCAAAACTATCACTCGCGCGCGCAGATTTCTCGCAAAAAATAAAAAAATAATAATAATAATAAAAAAAAAAGTTGAACCAAGTTGGAATAAAACAACTTCCGTCGCTGAATTTCGATCGTGCATAAAATATCAAGGTAAAAAAAAAAAAGTGCAAAAATGCGTTGATGGAGTGCGATAGAATTTTTTCTTCTTCTTCCTTTACCTTTGAGAAGAGCTTAATCTAGTAAGGTGTCGGTTAAAAAAATATATTAAAAAAAAGAAAAGAAAGCGTGGGTGAAGTTGCAGAGGGGGGTCGGTAAAGGTGTCACGTGGCACTTTTTATTCTCATTATCATTGCATTCATTGAGAAGTATAGTGAAAAGAGAATAAAAAAAAAAAACGATAGACTGGCTTTCTCTCTCGATTCGAATAATACGACTTGTAGAAAAAGATATGGCAGAGTGATGATGACTATCTGCAAATTGGTGAAGGCAAAAACGACAAAAAAAGAATAAAGAAAAAGAAGAAAAAAATGTGTGACACAATGAGATAATGATCGCCATTTGAATTTCAGATTGTGACGCACTTTGAGCAGCAGGTCGCTGATGATGATGTTTCTCTCCATCACACGCCACTTCCTCATATTTTCTTAGCTCAAATTGCAAGAAAGCTCTTCTTTTTATTATTATCGTAAAGTGATTTATTTTTTCTAATATTATATACAGTAGCCTATATATGAAAGGAAGAAAAAAGATTTTTCTTTAGAACTTTTGTGAATTTATACTTTATGACTCTATCGAATTAAATATCTTATTTTAAATAAAAAAATACGTTTCAACCGTAAAAATACATTACGGTATCAAATATTTCTTTTTATATACGGTATATATACTGTATTTATTAAAAAAAAAAATTGGTTTATGTCTTTTCAGAAATACTTCGTCTGCTTTTCATCAAATTTAACTCTAAAATAATTCCCTAGATTTCTTTTATTAAAAAAAAAAAATGAGACAGACTATTGAAAGATTTCGAAGAAGAATTTATCAATAATAAAATCCCGTTCAGATTTATTATTTTTTTAAAAAAAATATTAAAAAACTTAAATGTAATCCCAAATCATCAGTAAAATTTAAGGTTAAACCTAAAATATAATTGAATTACGAGGCCAAAAATGTTAGAAGAATACTGTCAATTGGAGTAATACAGTATTTTTTCAAATAAATTTATTACCGGTAGAATAAATACTGAACATTAAGGCCTACATGAAATTATAAATTTTTTTTATTTATAAAATTACTTTTTTTTAAAAAAATGCAGTGTGTTTTTGAAAACAAACTCCTAATGAATCAGCTAATGATAATGTAAGGGGGAAAAAACACAAAGCAAAAGTTGTTTTCAGTACCAAAACGAACGATATTATTGACCATGCACTGCCAAAAATAATTTTTAACCGTACACAAGTAACAACGCCAATAAAATTAATTTGAAATACGGTAAATAAAAATTTAGTAAAATTTATTTTACTATTATCTAGAGTCTAAACTATTACACATGTAACAGTAAATGCAGTATCTACTCGTACTTTATTGTAGGCTTAGTTCAAATTTAAATGCACAGTACTGTAGTTGTATGTTGATGTCAAAACAAAAAATGAGTGTAAAAAAAGGCAAATTAATTGACATCACTCGATGTTCAATTATTTTCACAATTGAGCAATTCCAATTCTATTTTCAATAATAATTCCAATTTTAATTCATTGCTACATCTCACTTTTTAAAAGATTTGAGCAAAATTTTAAGATCTCTTCCACCCGTTTACTACATAGATGGAATCCAAGAAGTCAGTGAAATGCATTTTTATTCACCGGTATATTTTTTTATCTGTGTGACTAGTGAATAATTTGTTTGCTTGTTTGTGTGTCTGTCCCATTGAACGCAATATTAATTTTTAAAAAAAATAATAAAATAGGCAAATAGTATTAAAATCAAATGAACTTTTAAGATTTAGTTTCTTTTCAGTCAGCTTTTTCAAATTTGCTTCCAATATTTGCCTTCGCCTTAATTAAATAAACCCGGCTTGAATGTTTACTCAGTGCAAAATTTTTATTCAAAAATAGATTTACAGCTAATCCGCAATTAAATTTCATGTTTGCGAATGTCCGTTACGTTGTTGACTCGATCATCACGGAGTCAAACATTTGGCTTTAGGTTACGAAATTATGTAAAACAACATTGCATTAATAGCGGAAGGACTTAATTTCCATCTACGTTTTAGCCGCGAGAGCCTCGAATCGAAGGAGCGTCCAATTTACATAGTATACAGTGCGTAAACGTAGAAATGGCAAGATTTTAAGCGATGCAGAAACAAGAAATTAAGTGTCTTTTTTTTATGCGAGATTTCTTAAAAGGTTAAATGACACTCTATAGGCTTCGATTCAACAGTTTTCGATCGACAGTCGAAATGGGTTGATTGAAAGTTGATGCCGACCACCCCCCATTCGCCCCGCAAAATTAGATTAAGTATCGAAAATGTTTATTTAAAACGCCGATAACAAATTTTGAGCCACTCAAAGCGATGAGTCGAAGCGCGAATGCTCCGAATGATTGTAAACAAGCGAAATAATCAAAACACGTATACAGTATGGTGCCGCGTACACGAAGGAATCTACGAACCAATTGATCTGAAACTGAAGGAAAAGAAAAAAAAAAAAAAAAAAATCGATGTAGTGGGAAATAAGCGGAATGGATTGAAGTGCATGGTGATAAATTGGATCAAGTTTTCTCCCGGGAAAAACAAACCGATCTTTAGCAATAGTATAAATCAGCACACAAAGCGGGGGAGCGCTCACCCACGTCCTTCATAACTCACCACGAGATTTCTCTCCGTCTCTCTCACTCTCTCTCTCTCTCCACCGCGCACGCGCCGCACATTTTCCACTCGCACGTCCAATGATATTGTCAAAAAAATAATGAGCGATGATATCGTCGCACCGGGTGCATGGAGAAACGAAAAACTTCGCTAACTACAGTTTTTTTTATTATTATTATTATTGAAAAAGTGAATTCAATTCCCAAAGAGCATAATTTTTTAAAAGCGAGAAAAAATATTAAAAGTCATCAAGTGACTTGATTTGTTGGATGTCAAAAAAATGTATAAAATAGTAACAACATCCCGTGGGCGATTTCAAACTATCGATATACGAGGTCAGTAGTGACTTTTTTAAAAAGTTTCTTGCAACTTTTTTTTTTTAATAACAATTTTAATAAATTGCCGGAAAAAAAAATAATAAATCTCTTTAAAAGTTTTTTTATTTATTATTGTATCGATAATAAAATCAATTATTTTTTGCTTCTCCTTATCTTAACTCTTCTTCAATTCATTTCGACCATTACCTATTATTTCGTTGCCACTGGGAGAACTCGTTTTAAACAGACTTCAGCTCGTTATCTTTTATTTTTTTAAAAGTAGTGGCGAGTCTGCGCAGCTCTCCCCACCCGTCGGCACAAATACAAACGTCATTTTGTTCATATGTAAGAAGCGGAACAAACTTTACTGATGCCAAAATGACCCAACGACGTGCAAAAACTCCATTCTAACAATTCCTTACTAATTCTCCTTTAATCCTACAGTAATTCCAAAAATATTAAAATAATTTAAAAATGTCCAACGTTGAATTAAAATTAAATTAAAATTTTATTAATTATTTTTTAGAACTCAAGCGTGTTTGCATAATCGCTTTATTAATAGCATTTAAAATTGATTTTATTAATTTTTTTTTAAATTTAAAATAGAAATACATGTGTACTGCACTAGAATAACCAGCCAAAAAAAAAAAAATCCGATAACTCTTAAAGTTTGTTGTTTACAAATATATTTCCTCTCACTGTCAACATAAAAAAAAAAGGAAAAAAGAACCGGCGTCAGATGGAAATGCAAAAAAGGCGGAAATAAAAGCAGAGAGACGAGTTAATTTCCTCGAAGCTGGCGTAACGGACACGTTTTATATGTGATTCAAAGTTTATGTGGAAGTCATGTGACACATTTCCATCGAAAACGACCGAGCGAACAAACAACCAAAAAAAAAAAAAAAAGAGTGAGAGAGGGAAAAGCAAAAGTTGATTGTGTATTTAAGAGTTAGGGAGAAGAATAAAGACAGGTTCCCTTCGGATTGTCTCAAATCTAAATGGGCCTATAAAGCAAGACTAGAAAAAGATCCCCGTTCGAGGTATCAACGGGAAATAAAATTCCATGTAAAGTGAGTATACTGTATTTTTGTACAAAAAAAAAATAAAATAAAATAACGGATGACAAAACGCAGGCCGAATCTACCGCGGCGGTTTAACTGACATTTTCACCCAGCGGTTGGTACCGAACCAAGGACTTCTCTCCCACGTAATGATGATATATAAAGAACATTTGGACAAGCAAATCTTTCTCAGTTGGCTCGACGTGTTTTTATATATAATATTATAAGAGCAAAGCGGGAGAGGGACACTTGAGATATATCTCGTGTTTCCCCATTTACTTTTATTTCTGCATATTTACTTATCACTTCCCTATTTACGCTTTTTTCATACTTTTATGCGCGTTCTATTTTTACAAATACCTTTTTTTTTGTCTTTTCCGGGTGTAACCTATATTTTTTTTTTAGCTTATATTTTCTAAAAAGAAAATTATGCACTGTGCTCGCCGAGATGAGAAAAACACACTTCCATCTCCGATAAAAAAAAAAGACATCTCGTTTCCTATTCTCTGCCGCAGCTATAAACAACGACACGGGAGCTGAATTCAAGCAAAAAATTAGAACGGAATCAAAAAAAAAAAAAGAAAGATGAAAAGCACGAAAGTGTACGCGTGAGTACAGGGATAATAAGCACCGGCCGTTAATTTGTCATGTCAAACGCTAGACAGGGTCATTCGCTGTGTTTAGTTTACTCAAGCCCGCATCTTTATTTCATTTCTTTCCGTTGGAAATGAGAAAAAAAAAAAGCTTACATCTCAATCACTCACATAGTCAGCGCCGCTGATTAAATCAAAATTGAACACGCTCTGCTAAATATCAATCAGAATCACCAAAAAAATATATATATACCAGGTACCGCTATAATACTTGTACAGTATACCGGTAGATGAAAAATTATTTTTATTTAATTATCTAGTTATCCGTGAAATTTAAAGCTTGAAATTGGATTGAAAACGTTTTAAGAATTTGGGATTAAATAACAATCTTCTAAAATATGTACCTTACAGTAAATTTCGATTAGAGAGTTTAAACTATTGTTATCGGGTACATAAAATGCCAAGTCTGCTATTGTTTCGCTGCAAATAGGTAATTCGAAATTCAAAACCTTTACTATAGTATGCTTTATTGCGAATTTAAATAATATTATAGAAATTTTATGAAAAGAACCAGTTGAGATAACGTAAAGAAGTGTTCAGAAAAGATTTCCTTCAAACGATCGGGGTAAACCCTATTGAAAATCTTTTGAGCTCTAAAATCCAGCTGAGAATGTTACCATGCAGATTGAAGCGCCTTTTGGTCATCTCTAAGCAACGGGAAAAGAAAAAAAAACCGGATTGAAATAAAATTCGCTGGCGAAGCTCGCATCAAAATGGCGCTTAGCATTCTCGTCAATTAAATTTGTGTTTTTCACTGCTTTTAAAATATATTACATTACACTGTATACTATAAATATTACTTTAAACTCATTTTAATTTGTGTAATTTGCTCTAATTAACTACATTGCTCAATTCTATTTCAAGATTATTTCCAGTAATCGGCAATGAGTAAATTGATTTAAATTAAATAGCTTTCGGACACAAATAAAGTAACTTTTTCAAGGAAAATAAACAAACAGCGCTTTTAAATCTCCAAGGAATTCAAACGCTAACAAGAATTGATTGCGACCTGATTTGATCATTCGGAAAACATGGAGAATTTAACATTAAATAATAACAAAACAAACCTTGGAAGACTTTAATTAAAACTAGTTAATTCATTTTCAAACTACATGTAACTGAGGAAAAAAAAAACACATTTTCTAAATCAACAAACTTGAAGCGATAATAGCTGCATTCATTTACTCAAAGAATATATACGAAGCAAGTTGAAAAAGCTGACATTTATATCATTTCAATACTTTAACTTTTTTTTCTCGAATCGATTTGATATTTCATCTTGGATCTAGTCAACAAAAAAGGGTTCTTAAATAATTTTCTACTTTATATGAGTGTAGCATTAATTAAAAGTCTTATTTTCTATCATATTTGCGATAAATTGTTAACGAACTTTTTTTTTTTTAAACAAAAAAACCATATTTGAACTTCTTAGATTAACGATATAGTATTTCAATGCTCGCAATAATATTATGACAAGCGACATTATGTTTAAAAAAATAAAAAAAATATATTTTTATGGAAAAGAAATTACGTCAATGAATCGTAAAAACTAGAAGCATTTGTTTATAGTAGATAGTTACTGCACGTCAACAGACAAAATATTATTATTATTATTGTGTCATTTTTCTACATACGAGTACAGTTTACTCGTACTTCTCCCTTTCTACTCGTACAAACGTTCTGCCAACTTTATGAATCTGCAGAAAGAAGTCTTCGAGAAGCTTATGCTGCATCATTCTCGTCAAAAAAAAAAAAAAAAAAACTCGCACATTAAACAGCTTTTCATTTGGGTGTTTGATGCCCCGGAATTCGACTAAAAAACCGCGGGATTTCAGGATTGAAAAAAAATCTTGACAAGAAAGTGAAAAACTTAAAAGAAAATCCACATTGGTACAGACACATAATTTGTACCCTCTTCATTTCGGTGCTCAGTACAGTACTGTACGAGGACTATCAAATAACTATCTTCTAAAAATTTCTGTGTCATATTTCATTACGAGGCTTTTTAAACTTAATAATTACATGTTCCTACGGTACATGCATGTGTCAAAAATCTCACCTTAACTAATTTTTCTCTCGTACAAAACTATTTTATTGCAGTCGCTTTGTTATGTAGGCCTACTTTTATTTGTTTTATATTTAAATAAACAAATTTTTTCATCAAGATTTGAAAACTTTTATTAACATTAAAAAGGCATATTATACTTATCTTGGCATAAAAAAAGCTATTTTTGCCGAAAGAAAAAAATATAAAATAACTGGTAATAAAATGACCTGAATAACGGGATTGTAAATTTCCCGGATTATTGTAAACCCAAGTTGCGGCAGCCGAGTTTATCCTTAAAGGTATTATTTTAAAATAATATTTTCGGCAGACGCAAAACGGTCGTATGATTAAGATTACCCATGCTCTTTTAAATTCTTTAAAAAAAAAAAATAATAATAAAAAGGTAAGCCGAAAAAAGGCTGATATTTTCGGCAGTAACCATAGAAACTGCTTCCACTTAAGCTACTAGACCGACGTATCCGACTTGTCGGTTAAACGTGTAATCCCCAGAAACAATACAAAGTTGTAAATTTCTATCAGAGGTCATGAGGGAGCTTTGAGTGGTGGGGGCTGAAGGACCGGCCAAACAACAATTTAAGGGTCGAAGAAGAAAAATGAGTGGATTAGAAGAAAAAAAAAAGAAAGAAAAGAGTATAAAATTTTGTGCTAAAAGCTCGAGCTAACCTCGTACTGTAGTAATAAAATACACTTTAAGCTAGCGAGTGAAGAGAGAGAGAGAGGGAGCCAAGAGTAGACTAGTCCTCTATTCCCCATAAAATACAAGGAAATACATTTTGTCCGCCTTTTTTTAATTCGCGGGGATAGGCCCGATATAGTATGTGTGTGTGTGTGTACCGCGCATTTTGCTTCAACTACTACTCTGCCGCCGCTTCTATTAGGACAAATAAAAAGAAGTTTATGAACAAATTTCGAGCTACGATGTTCCTCTAGGATCCACTTAAGGCCGAAAGAAAAAGTCCGCAGTGCCTTCATAAATATTAAGACGATTTACTAGAGCTACTTTCACCACAATTGAAGATGATGACCGGGGCCCATTTTGCGGCCTCCGTTGCAAAATATTCACTCAACTCGATTAGTTTCTGGCTATTCTTTCCTCCTAAAATGCTATTTATACAAATCAAATGCAACTACAGTGTATCCTTTCCGCGATTCTTTCCCTTAATTGTATCGCGTTACAAAAATGAAAACAGTAAACAGTTTCACGTTAATAAAATAACTTTTATTTTTCGCTCTCTTTGCGAATTTTATATTTTTTGTACATTACATTCGGAATTCTTTGCCCAACTTATAACATTTTTAATAATTAATAATATTTAAGTTGTTTGTTTATGATTTTATTTGGAGAATAGGTCTGTACAATAAAACGCTGCTGATATTTTGATGATAAAACGCAATACGAGTCCTCGGAAATAACGGCATTTAGCAGCCTCGTCAAATCCCGAGCCAAAACATAACTTATGGTTGGTACAACAAAGTTATTTATAAAATTGAATATACTCCAAAAGCCTTCGCTATCTTATTTTTATGCTATTAAAATAGTAATTTTATTTTTCTGGTTAAACACTTTTTGACTAGAATTGTAATCAAGTATAAGAACTACCGGCACTGTATCTATTCAACCATAGGCCTACTCCAACGTTGACTCATAAAATCAGCATCTGTGAGTGCGCAGAATGCTTTTGGGCAGCATTTCGATGGTCTTGAAATAGAAACCTCCATCGAAAATGGGTATCCACGATGTTGTACTAAAGGTGGTCCACTATTAGAGGTCCATTAACATAGGGAAAATCGGAAGTATAGCATTTGAGATGGTCTCGAACCGTATAGGTTTTACCGTACTGTACTCAGTACGACGAAATTCTCTTTATACCGAATTTCTTGTAGCAAAACCATGCTCACGTAAATATAACCGCATTACGGGAGAAAGTTTTGAGTGACGAGTGACCACAAAATCTCCGATGACAGTATAATATAAGCAATTTGTCACCACCGTCCATCTAATTAACTCCAATGACTTTATAAATCCGTACGAGGGGAAAATCACCTCGATTTGCAAATTTAATTGCACCTCGGAAGAGGGCGTCGAGTTCAAACGTCTAACGGTGTCCGTTTTTATTATTATTATTTTTTTTTTTTCTTAATAAAAATGCCGCATCACTTAGACATATCGATTGACAACGGCGGCGTAATAATAACGGCAGTGCGAATATAACCCTTCAGCCCTCTCGCTAAAATTGATCGCCAGCCTTATATCATTCGGGCGGAAAAAAGTAAATTCTTTATGGGAAAATATGGTCTCTAGGAATTTAGGTTCGTTCAAAATAACAAGGCCAATTTCGGCCTATAAAGTTAGCGAAATAGTATTTCAACATTTTACGCGTTTACCCACCTCCCTCTCTCCCCAAACAAGAGACAAAAATGAAAAGACGAGAGAGTAAAAAAAAAAAATCATCGGTACCCGGCTGCACTGTATATACAACGGAAAAACTGATAATAAAAAAGATGGGCGATAAATTTTCGCTTTGTCATTTTTGTTCGATGTTCCATTCATCATTATCAATGTCCATTCGAAAGGCCCCCTATTATGAATAAAGAATTCCGCTATAAAAATATCAAAGAATTTTTACCCCAAAAAATAAAAAAAATAAAAAATTTGAGCAAAAAGCATTCAACTATTTCATATCTCTGTCATGAAAAAAACAAACAACAACAAAACATTAAAGTTACGGGTAATCGAAAAAAAATTATAATGTGAATGTCAGTAATGCAATTTCATTCCTATCGACGCCCTTCATTCCGCTCCACCCACTCCATCATCTTATCTCAACCCTTCATCCATCTAATATATCTTCAAAGTTTACATTTAATATAAACAGATAAAATCATTGATTTTTGCTCCAAAAAAAAAAAAAAAAAACTATACTTAAAAAAAAAATGCTTGTCAGCTGTTTCAATCAATAAACGGATGTTCAAAGAATCAATGACAAACTTCTCTCTCTCGCGAATCCGCTCTACCTGTGTAGGCCTATCTGTTGTTCCTATTGTAAAAATGTGTATGATGTTATTGGTTTTTTTTTTTTTTTTCTTCGAAAACTCAACAGATGCGATATATTTCCAAGTTATTCAATAATGTTATTTGAAAAATAAATCACAGCGACGACGCAGGTACCCGGCGCAACCTGCCAGTTTATTGCTCGATCTTATTGATTTACCTATACATCATATATCGAAGAATGCTTTTACCTACTAGATAAATTGCACCCGCGTTCTACTATAATCATCAGTCAAACGTCATTCCAAATTTCAATAAAACTCTATTCAAATGTCGCGTTAAAAATTAATATCAATACGGACGGGGCTCAAAATTATTAAAATAATCCTCTCAATTGTTTCCGTTTCACATAATTCACCTAAAACAACATTGCCACGAGATAACAATGCAGTTCACTACAAACATCCATCATTAATTTTTTTTATTATTTTATATAAAAATAATATTATTATACAATGTAAATAAATGTTAATGTTTTAAATCAACAGTAGATGGGATTCATGAAACTTGTGCAAAATAAAAATAGACATTATGGGTCGCGTAAAAATATTTAAAATCTGGTATTTTATAAGTTATCTACAAATTAAAAGTTAATAAGAGCCAATAAAAAACATCCATACAAAATATTTTACCAAAAAAAATCATTTTATATTTCATTTTTCTACCATAATTATTTGCTTAATTAAATTCATATAGACTACTACAAATAATTTTGTAGTTTACTCAGAAAATATTTATGAAACGAAAAAACATTTAATTTTTTCTAAATTTAATTGATAAAAAAAATGAATATCGGAGTAGGCCTATAATTCATTATTTTTTTTTTCCACCTTTCAATTTTCGAAAATCAAAATATGCAACTAAAACCTACATTAACAGTAGTCCATTAAAAAAAATAATAGGCCTATTACAATTTATCGCCTAGTCTTTTATTATAAATTACCACCCTAAAAGTATTATAATTTTATGGACTATTCTAATTAACCTGGCTAAACAATATGGCGAATAAATTGTTGTGGCATATGTCACTATGTCAATATTATTATCATAAATAATATTCAAATAAAGTTTACTTGATTTTATTACATAATATAAAGTCCCTGACAATTATCCTAATCTTATATTTAACCAACTTGTATCCATTTCAAGCTTTGATTAATAGAAAGAACAGTAAAAAAATAATACTATATTATGTACTTAAACGATGGCAATCCACCGTCAAAGCTAGTCAGCTACCATAAAATATTGCCTGTTTTGGGAAACAGCGGGTGAGTTAAACCTTGTTTACACCAAAGTAACGAATCCGGATTGGTGAGGTTTCAAGGATTGAAACAGTCTGAACGCACAAGGCTCATTTCAAGCGCCTTGATTTCACGCACAAGGATTGGTGAAACTTGGTTAATACGTCATAGACACGTCATAAACTTTTCACCAAACCACGATTGGATGAATCCGGATTCGCGGTGTAAACATAGTATTAGGGGGTAGAGGGGACAGCAAAACAATGAGATGCAAATCAAATGAATGCTTAGAAGTCATAAAACCCAGTCCCTTATGTCCAGTCTTAGTTCTACCGGGTCCGTGTACTGATTTAGAGGCCAACGAAGAAAACGTAATAGCCCAACAACTTATCGTTTTATGATACAACACACGCCCGGAGCAATAATAGCGACAATCAAAATTAATGGCAGTAAATTAATGTGAAACTGGCCATATCCTTATCGCCTATACAACTCGAGTCAATAATTATTGGGACATCAATATCATTCTTATCCTGCATTTCATGTTACAAATAGCAAACTCTGATAATTTTGTATCGGAAAAATCAAGTTTTTCAATTTTAAATTTAGGTTAACAAAAATGGAAGAAAAATTCTTTTACCATAAAATTAAAAAAAAAAAGAAATATCGTTAAAAATTAATGACATGTTCTATTAAACTACTCGCATAGTTACGGAGAAGGCTTCAACAAATTACTTAGAAAAATTGCATCAAATTGAAATTTAAAGTAAACTATTTTCTCCTAACTAGGTTTAAGAAGAAAATATCCAATTATAAGACGCGGTTGTGTAGAAGAAGTTGTGCGTCATCGCTCGATTAGCCGTCTGCTCGATGGAATAATATGAGCCTAGAGTTGGAAGTAATTCGGAGTCTCGGAGGAAAACGGCAAACCCGTAGACATGTGTTCGCTTTTCCAAACTATGCCGTTTGAAATAGAAAGATGGGCCTACATAACTCGCGTAGAAAATCCCACAGGAAGTTGAAATGGGCCCAAATGTAAACTTTTTTTTTTCTAGCTAAGTCTAAAAAGCTCATCTACGCGTTACATCGACGATGAACAAAAGTAAAGTAGAAGAGAATAAAAAAGAAGAAGAAAAAACCCGTTAAGATGAATGTTATATAGTGGATCAAAAAGAAAGTAGGAGTGAAAGTAGAAGCCAAAGCCATAATATAATTGAGAAAACGCCTTCCAAAAAAAAAAAAAAAAATACAATAACCTACAATAGGCTTATAATATATTATTTATCAAAATAAAAAAAATTAAATGAGTATAATAATTATGTAGTTATCTAACATAATGACGTAAATTTAATAGAAAAATAGTAATTGATGTCTACGTATGCAAGCGATACATTAATAAATAAACAAAATATGCTTAAAGAGTGTATTGTATTTAGCATCATTTAATGAGCCACGAAAATATACTGTACATTAATTATTAGACTAATCAATCTAAAAATATATTGCCAAGTTTTCAAGTAGTTTTCAAGTATTCAAAAAAAAAAACCAGTTTGCAAATCAAAAATTTCCTCTTAGGTACCTAAAATCCCCACTCCACACCAAAAATAAAAATAAAGTAATTAAAATACTGTACTGCACAGTATATAATTTCAGATCAAATATCTCTGAAAGGCGTCCAAAACTTAACTATTTCAAGATCATACTATTGGGGTTCTGTTGAACCACTTGAAAAATCGTTTTTTTGGGTCTGCGAGTCAACATTCAAGGGTTCCATAGGGTTCCAAAACTGTGACCAACACCCCTATACCCCCCTAGGCACAACATTTTATTAAAAATCTCATTACTTTTTTATTTGCCGAACCGTGTATTCATACTGTAGTTTTCCCTCACCTTTTACGTGCAGTGAGCTCACACTTCATATTACAATTTAAAAAAATATACTTTCAGAACTTTGCTCATTTAATCAAAATACATTTTCCGCATTATTGAAGTTTAATACAAGCTGCACGATTGCAAATCCAAAAACCAAAGAATATAAGTCAACACTGTACGTTATTCACTTGAGTATCTCGAGTATTAAGCATTCAAATTGTTGAAAATATTAATGATGAAAGTTATCAAAAAACGCATTCAACTTGTGTAAAGTAGATATTCCTATTATTACGAGTATTTAGGCTTTGAATGTGCAGCTCGCCGATTCAAGTACATTTCGTACCATACATAGTACAGTAGTAGAGTGTTGCAGCCCGCATAAGTAGACAAACACTACCAGCATCGGTGCATGCGCATTTGCGGTACGCGCGGTGATAAATGTGCAGGGCGTGTTTTGACCACTTAAAAAAGCCAGGTTTTACGCATTTCCTCGTGATGAATTATAGTTTGCAAAATGGTGATGGCTGACCTGAGCAACAATTCCTAGTCGTAATCTCTCGTGTAAACAGCGCGCTGATGTCTCCGAAGAAGAAATTTGAAAATTTATGAGCCTTACCTCGACGTCATAAACGTTCGCTCGGCGCTTAATAATAATAATAATAAAAAAAAGATATGCTTTTTAGGTACCGTGGCAATAATAAATTAACGGTGTCGGTAATTAAATCAAAAGCGAAGCGTTAAATCTCGGGATTTTTTGATTTAATTGCGCTACCCGAAAGCCAAGCTTTACTGTAGATTCTCACTCCTATACAAGCGATTTTTGTTCCGTCTATCGTCATCAATTTGAATAAAAAAAATGTTAGGGCCCTCGTAGGAAAGAGTGGTTTGGAAATAGTATTCTTTTACTAAAATAAGTTTGTGTAGGGTCTGAAGCAACGAGAGTGATCAAAAGTTGCGGTCGATGACAGTTCTTTCATTCTCCGCAAGTCATCTCCAGTCAATTTGAGACTCTACTCGAATGGCGGTCGGGCAACGGCTAAATGCGAACTTCTAGTTCACTTGGCACTCGATTTCGACAATAAAAATGAAATAGAAAAGGAAAGAGAAAAAAAAATCCTATTAGTTTGGAAAAAAAAAAAGCTTTTCTAGCTAAATTTTCTTAATAAAATAATACAGTAAAAAAACACATACAGTAGCAACGGAATAAAATAAAATGCAAATTAAAACATTTTTTTTTTTATAAATAAATAATAATAAAACTGCTTCATCAGAGAAATAAAAGATTGATTGGGTCGTTCATTCGTTAGATTTTAAGCAATCAATATTTCAGCAAAAGTTGAAATGAAAATAATTTTTTAACTTAAAAATTAATAATGCATTCAAAAAGAAAAAAAAATTTGCAATTTGCATTCTATTAAATACATATTTGCTGCATATTTTAAAGAAAGATTGCATTAAATTATACATTAAAAATTACTTCGGAACAGATTCAAAAAAAAAAAAAAATTTGAAGGAGTTTCGTACGAAAATAAAATATTAAAAACATTTAAATTTTACTTACTATGCAGTTTGAATGTGCAGTATATTCTGCCAAAAAATCAATAATTTTGCAACATTTTTAAAAAATAAAATTTACATAGCTCAAACATTAGTGCATCGTATTCTAACTCAGAATTTTATTCGTATTTCTTAACTTAAACCATGAAAATACATTACTGCATGTTTTATCGGTTACTCTTTAGGAAATAAATACATAATTTCGAGTTTATTTGCCTTTAATCCATCAAACAATTCAGTTTACTACCCTATGGGCCTATAACAATTAAAACTGTAATACAAAAACCTATAAATTGTTTGATAAACAGTAAACACGCGCATTTAGCACTATCACATTCAATTACAACTGCTACTAGTGGAAAACATTATAAATAAAGTAAAGTTTCAATCATTCATTTTAGAAATAAAATTAAAACCAACGTAAATGATTTGAGGAAGAAATGTTTGAAAAAATAACATGTTAACTCCTTTTGAAAATACTACTGAACTTGGTTATAACGTACTGGGACCTAACGTTACCGCGGATTTTTGTATAGATTTTAGCTTCTCACCGCAAATATTTAAACTTAAAAATCTAAAAAATTCTAAAATGAACAATAATTTATCAAGTCTAAAACAACTTACGCGGGCAACAAACAAACACACACACAATAAAATGCGTAATTGAAAAGAATAACGACTTCATAGTAAACAAAAATAATAATAAACTTTAGCCGAGTATTCAATTAGCGTACAGTACCGGCGCGTGACGTCGGATGAAAAAGCAAAACCCAATTACGTCATAATATTTATGCATAAACACATTATTATTTCACGCACTAGTACAATTTACGGCTCAATTAAAAATGTATAACTTAATTATTCGTATCGAATTAATCTCATCCTCGGTAAAAGCCGTAAAGATCGATATTATACATAAAGCTGTGTCTCTCTACGTAAAAATAATAATAAAAAAAAAAAAAAAAAAAAAAACAAACAAAAATCTCCCGATTAGAATCTTAAGTGTCGGTGTAAGGTACAAATTAAAATAAATAAAGCGTGAGAGACTTTGACACGTCTGTTCATATCGGGCGGGTGAGGCGGCGGCGGCGTCGGCGGCTTTTATCAGTTTTTGACCGGAAATTAAATGCGTGGCTGACAATTGCGGCCGTTGAGGGGCTGTTTGAAGTAGAAATTAAACGATAGTGACTATAATTACATACGCCGCTCCGGTTCTCTCTCTTTTATTTAACGACCGACGCCATTCCGCCACTTCTTTGTCGTAATTACGTTATGGCATCCACGTACATAAACGCATTTGATAAGCATCAACGCCTCTCCCGTTCCTCGCGCGTGCATATTGATTAGGGCGTTCAGGCTCCGCGTCTGCTGTGTTTTTGGGTGACCGACTGACTCGGGATTGCGTTTAAACATTTTGGCCTATGCGACTCGATGGTCCGTGTCATTGAGGCTGACCACCGTGGGGTATAAAAATCAAGCCTTTAAATTTGGTTGGGCGTGACGTTAATCAATATTGTATAGCGCCGCGAATGAAGAAGGATGGCGGTGATGCTTGACTCGGTGTCACACAGAACCCCGGTATAAAACACTCCCTAGAGTGGTCAAATCGCTTTCTTTTTCAATAGAAGAAAAAAAAAAAAAACTATTATACCGGACATAAATATCTGCCATTCACTTGAAAAACAACTTCACCTAGATTAAAACAAGCTAATAAAATAGTATTTATGCAAAAATCGATATTCTAGAAGCGGTTGTAGTAGTTGAGATACTCAAAATTTTAAAAGACGAATCTAAAATTTAATAGCAGAAGCCCGCATCACACGCTTTGCTTTTAGAATAAATAAAGCCTTTGCGTAAATACGATATTTTATTAGACTCGGCCACATTCTCAAAATAGACTTTAAAAAAAAAAAAAAAAAAAAAAAAGAAAGCCAGTTATTGAGAGCTTATCGACATTTAAAACGCTAAATATCAAATAAATGTTCGGGAGTTAAATACCTTTTTTTTTATTTACAAGCGGTAGGCCTTAACAGGAAATTAAAACTTCCAATTAAAAAAAAAAGATAAAACTGTTTGAATTGCGTAAAGTTCACGCTTAAATAATTATTATACCGGAAATAAATTTATTAAACATCGCTAATTAAAACTTGTTGCTTAAATAAGATAGATAATTCACTATAACTTTCTCACTTTACAATTAATTATTTTCACTCATGCGAGTATTTCTTAATGTACCGGTATTTAAACTTTTAATATTTTACATTTGAAATTTTATTAATAATTCGGAAAAACAATCAATTACAGGATGTGCAGATTTCATAGAGAAACTGGTGTGGTTCTTTTTTTTTTTTTTGTTTGTTTGTTTATTTATTTATATTCTTCTAAAATCATTTTCTTCAAAAAGATTAATTCGTGCAAATTAATGATGGAATGCAATAAAAATTAATAAAATACCAATCAAGTTTTGTCACAAATATCTATCTAGCCTTAACTGTAATTAAATTTGTAAAATACAAAAAAAAAACCTCTAAATTTATTTAAAAAAAAAAAATAAATAAAATAATACATCCGATTTTTAAAATCTTGATTTTTTTTTTCCAACCCGGAATTGCAAATAATTTTAGAGATTATATTAATAGTAAAAAAAAAAAATCGTCTTCTTGAATTAAATTTTGACATTTTTTTTCTCCCACCCCCGAAATGTATTAGACCTAAGAGTATAAAATAAATGGAGTTGAAATTTTTTGGGTGAAAAATTGGTTTCTTATTTCAAAAGTAAATTTTTTCCCCCGTATATTAAAAACATAAATTCTTAGCTAATCCTAATATCTGGCGGCGCGGGTATAAAATACATCAAGTACGTGATTTATACCCGTAGTGAGAAGTTGATTATTTGCGTCTGCCTCCCGCCCCCCCCCCCTCAACTCCTCCCACCCTCAAATCCCCCAATCGACCCTCACTCTCTTCATACAGTATGTGTTCAAGCTCGAGGCTGAAAATAGCAATTTGCGCCAAATGGAATCTTGTTCAAAGCAATGAATCGAGTTATGATGCTAGATGCGATAAACGTTAATTTATAACGTGTCAACATCGCAACTCCCAATTGCGATAATAAATATTTTCTTCTTCCACACACATCTACCACTTTTTCTTTTTTCCTTCAAGAACCCAACAAACGTCAGCAAATGCAAAAAAGATTCTTGATTTTCTCATATTTTAATGACCTCAAAATCATTAAGCCAAACGGCGAACTAAATCAACTTCAATTGTCGCAAAATCTTCGCAAATGGTTGCCATAACAACGCTTTTCGATTAAATTAATAATAAAAAAAATTTGACTAAACCCAGTACCGGTATTTAATTTTTTTAAAAAAATGCAAGTGTATATTCAACAAACACGATGGTCATTTTTGAATAAGGAATGGTTTGTTTAGCATTTTTGATCATGATAAAAGGCCAACTCCTACCATCAATTTATCGCGGTTAATTTATAGCTCCGCCCTGAGTCAAATTTCGCGCCTCTAATGAGCGAAAAATGTATTAACCACATCTCAAAAACGGCAAAATTCAAGATTAGAACATTTATTTTTTCTTAGTTTAACCGACACTCAGTTTTAAAGTGATGACGACAATGAAAATGCGCCTTGTCAAAAAATTCACTCAATTTAAGAGAATTGAAAAAAATCAAAAAGACATAAAATGTCTCGGAAATAAGTACAATAATTGCTGAAGCCGTTGTCGAATTTCTGTCACCGAGTGTTTTCAAATCATTGACGGAATTTTAAAAAAATTTGCGCGCATTTTATAAACCTATAAAAAAAAATAAAGCAATAGTAATAAAGCCTCGAAATTTGGCTCAAACAGAGACAGGATGACCAAACAATAGCTGGGATAAATTGGTGGCAGTGATTCATCTTTGTCTCTAGTATACATATATACAATACTGCTGACTGTATGTTTTACAAGTTTAAATTGCTTAGCTTTTTCCATTTTGTCAAATTTCCAGAACTTTGCCCCCCAAAAAAAAAAAACCGCGTAACTCAAATCCCAAGTTGGAAGAAAAATTTCTGTCGTTTTAATAATTTATATTTTCCATTAAAAAAACCGATATTTTTAACCTTCATGAAAATATCGTTTTAGCATAAATCGTCAATGCCTATATTTTCAGCAAAACGGAACTTTTGACGCCGAAAGAAATCACTGTAAATTAAAATTTAAGTTCCGCAGTCATATTTATTGACAGGCGATATTCAATATTTCATTCCCTTAAAAAATAAAAATATGAAGAAAATAAATAAAAAAAAAAGATCTTATTGCAGCTGTTATTTTATAGTGCGGAAATAAATCGTCTACGATTTTTATTGCCTTACTTTATTTAACATAATGTTATTGCACATTTTGCTCAAAGTGAACTTCTCACTCGGCTTATACATTCGCTTTTTCCGCAGCGTAATTTATTTGTTAAAATATGCGCGAATAGTAAATGTAAGTAAAGTACCCAGG
Organism: Polydesmus complanatus; assembly: GCA_034692225.1. Lineage (NCBI taxonomy): Eukaryota > Metazoa > Arthropoda > Diplopoda > Polydesmida > Polydesmidae > Polydesmus > Polydesmus complanatus. The sequence continues at coordinate 1,164 of JAQGAZ010000401.1, read as the reverse complement.
TGCTTTCAACGTGATAATGCACAATTTAGCTGGCATCGTATTAACCGCACTAAGCAACGTTAAATTATGTGCATAAGATTTTTGTGTGTGTGTGCATCATATACGCACAAAAGTGGGTTTCGGGCAAATGTTTCGGAGTAAAAAGGTCAGTCGAAGGGATCCTCATTTTGTTAACCTTCTCCGCCTTATTATGTTCATAAAATACAACGCGTTTGGTGGTCTGAGTGTATTAAAGTGACCCGTGTTGACTCCGGGTGTAGACGACTTCCGTTGAAACGAGATGAGATATTCGATGAGTTTTAGATGCTATTTTCATTTTTTTTTTTTAACTTCCTCCCCACTCATCGTCAAATTCACGCAAACGCGGGATTTCATTTTTCATATAGACGAGTTTTTAAGACACCGCTGCGCATCCTCATTCGCGCAGGGTGATCACGCAACTAATGTCTACAACTCCTGGATCCGCGCACTCGCAAAAATCTCTTCCATCATCAAATTCGGGTAAGAATTTGAAACGTGCTTTTTCGCTATTTTCTACAAAAATAAAGGCAAAAATAACTCCTTGTCTGTAAAAATAATGCCTAGATAAACTGAAATTGCTGTTTACGACATATAATCATGTCTGTCTGCGTCGCTATTTCAATGGCTATTTCGTGCTAAGACTCAGAGTTTATGTGTACACTTTTAGCCACTTTTGATTTTGTTAACATTTTAATAATAAGTCTGTGAAATAAAGATTAATAACATTATTGTAAAAATGTGAAACAAAATTTTTTTTTTCTTTTGTAATAATTGGTTTCGTTGCGCGCGTAAATGATAAGTACATCTGTATAAAATTGCGCAAAACCACTTTGGGTACTTCTTAAGTAATGGAATTATTAATAGATATATCCTTTTGCTTTCATAAATCAGTTAACACTGTCACCTTTTATCTTCCACTGAGTGATACATCCGAAAAATATGTCATCAATCATGATCTTCAATTCAAAGATAATCCCGAAAATACCAGAGTGTTTCATCTCTCTCTCTCTCTCACGTGTCGTCAGATATAGCGTTACCGTTTCCACCCACTAGGCTAAAAGCCTTATTTTTAATACGCTTTTATTAGCTTCACCTGACCGTATGTATGTAACTCGATTTTGACTATAAATTAAATTTTTTTTT
>JAQGAZ010000400.1:0-64897 GCA_034692225.1 Polydesmus complanatus | reverse complement strand
TATTAAAACGCATTAACTTACTTGATGTTGAGATGCGAGTAATTCTTCTTTAAGTCGTAAAACTTCTTTTCTAAAACCGTCTCTGTTGCCGTCATTACAATCAAAATCTAAACTTTCGTTTAAATTCTGCCCTCTCTCGCTCCCGTCTCCCGCAACAGATTTCACCATGTCCTCCGATTGATCACTCACACTCGCATTATCTCTATCGGGTGGAATTGGACTGTTCAAACCACTGGCACATTTCGTATTGGCCTCCATTAATAAAGTTCTTACGCGAGCATATTCCGCTTGCAATTTGGAATGTTCTTCGGTTAAACGCCTTAAATTGGCAGCAATTTCAGTATCGAATGATATGGCACTTTCGGGCTGTTTGACAGCTATTGAGTTTCCATTATGATGCTCCTGATGATTATCTTGAAACAAATTATTTAAACCTCTCCTCGCATTAGGAAAATGTTTTCTCTCTTCAGGTTTGACGCTTTTTTGTGCGGCGCTCCGATTAGCTATTTCTTTGCTAGTCGAGGTTTCACCGCGGAATGTTTTCGATCGAAAAATGCCTCGACTAACCGAAGTTGTTCCTTTCACACTTTCGGAATTACCTTTTCCGCCAGTGGGTAAACGTCCGTTGGTATTTACGGAATTGATTCGCGATTTGACGACCGAAGATAAAGAAGTGGCGGTAACTTTATCGTCAATTTTAATCGCCCGCTTCAAAGTCACCGAGTTTGGTTTATCCGGCAATTTTGAATCGAAATCGGTACCTTTTTTAGAAACAGTCGCGTTTCTAACGACCTTCGGCAAATTTGAAGACTTAATTGAAGATGTTTCCTTAGTGACTCTCAAATTCTCCAGCTCTTCTTGCAATTTATGAATGGCAACATCTTTTTCTCGCAAATCTTTATAAAGCTCCTAATAAAAAAATAAATAAATAAATAATCGCGACAACATTAAATAAGTACCGATATTAATTATTATTTAGTTATAAATGAGGAAACAAATAAATAACGTGACACCTACTTCCTTATTAAGACATAATTTCATTTCCACTTGCTCCATAATCCATTTTTTAATATTCATACTGTGTCGAACTTGTCCAAGGTCTTCCATCACGTAAGAACGCCTAGAATTAATACCAACACTTCAAAATTTCAAGTTCACACCGAACAAATAAAAACCTACGCAATAATTATTAAAAAAATTATTTTACCGGTACCTTATTTTTTTCGATTCATCATTGGTATTCTCGGCGTTCGCAATTGTTGAAAGATCATTTAAGACGCCTTGACCAACAACTTCTTCGGATAATTCCAAAAGCGAAGCCATCGCGTAATTTGATCGATCTAAAATGCGTAAAAATCAAACATTAATATACGATAACATTATAATTAACACAGTGATTTAAAGCACGTACTAGGTGCATAATGATAAAACACTAATTAACACTCGAGTGACATGTTCGAAATTAAACTATCTCCAGCTAATTATTATAAACCTGCTTCAACTTTTATTCCATACCTCGGGCAATATTGATACTTCTCTAGGAAAATAAAGATATCGAGATTGCGTTTTCAAAGTAAACTCGTAAACACGGTTGACGTAGATTATTGCAGCACGTAAAAATAATAATTTACGCAAAACGAAACAAACTCTACATCGCTGTATAATTAACTTTCACTGTCGTATAGCCTAAATACAAGAAAAATGCATTTAATTACTTTTCAACTTTCGTCTGTTCCGGTAGACTAGTAGGCAATAAATTCCCCGTTCGTCATTGAGAAAGTAATTTACACGGCGGAAACATAAAAACTGCGATGCTTTTTTTTCTCTTCAATTCATTAATTCCGATCGTACGTTACCTCCCACGAAGATTTCAGTGTTTACAATCATCGAGCGTGTTCAATAACATTAAAAAAAATCAGTGACATAATTTAATCAGCGCTTCATATTGTATTCTAAATTATACGACATTTGAAATAAAATTGACATAAATATCAACAATTATTTATCACCGTATAATCTCACGAAAGAAAATGATAAAAAAAAATTCTTCTAGAACTGTATACTGCAGTATATCAATCAAATAATTATCAAAACGTTAAATAAGTGCCGCGCGAAACAATGCAAAAACATAATAACTTAATTACGAATAAATTAAAAGTTGAAATTGAGGGCTTACGATAAAAATTATGCCGGATAAAATCTTATAGATTTTCCAACTCCTCTTCGGGGAAATCTCGGTGAGGGTGCAGAGTCAGAGCAGCGACGGCAACAAAAAAACTCGTTTTTCCCACACCGTCAGCGTAAACGTTTTACGAATGAGATGGCGTAACAGCTGACATCAAAAGCCATGTAATTAGCGTGTCCTTGGAAATATGAAATAACAATAGCGGACTAAAAATCATGCTTAATAAAAGGTACAGCCCAGTTTAATGCATAAATAGTTAATTACTGTACGTGTTTACATGCACACTCGTAAACATGAGAGAGACTATACTGGTACCTTTTTTTTTTAGCTATACGCTGCGTACATCACGAGCGAGGAGGACAAAAGGTACAAGTTCAGAAAGGTAAAAATGTGTATCGCCCAACAGTGTAGTTTACCTCTTTCCAACACGGGTTAATCTCCTACCGGTACTGCCGCAGTCGAAATGGTTGAAGAGGTCCGGAGTGATATCCGATTAGTAATTAATTGGCGTTTAAACACCCTATTTTATGAATTCGCCATTTCAAATTTTGTTAACGACCGGATTTGCAAACTTACGAATTTGCCCGCACTTTCCTCCTACCGTACAACAACAAACTTTTTTTGTGGTGCCAACTGCTGCTGCGAAGTGGCGGGAAACGTTGGCAACAGCTAGCACCACATTGGAACGTCGCGCTGGCTTAACCAATTCTTACACGAGACACGATGCACAGTGTACATCAGGTGGGGAAAAAAAAATTGTAGCAATTTTTTTTTTTTTTTTTAAATTATAATACAATAATTTTATGCAATACTAATAATTATAAAGCAATTTATAAAGCAAAATAATAATCAAATTACATGATTTAAATTATTAACAAAATTGAAATATTAAATTTTCGATTTTTTTTTTTTTGCTATACATATGTGATAATGCGAGTATTAAAAGTCATTGGAAAAAAATAAATAAATAAGAGCAAAATACTTTAGAACAAAAAAATTTTTTTTTTTTTTTTTAAAGAAAAAAAATTGGACCAAAAAAAACCTACTACTTATTTGATTCCTCACACGAATGATTAGAACAATTGTAGTGTTTACAAGTATTCTCTTCAAAGAAAATCAAACTATAGTTTAACAAAAAAGAAAATGTTAAATTTGCCAAGTCACTGAAGTAAAAGTTTAAAGATAATGACACAATTCCTAGTTGTGTATTTTTTTTTTTTTTTAATGGTTATTCATTTTTTTTTTTTTGAATTTATTGGCAGCGCATTTAAATTTTTAAAAGTCAAAAGAGTTTTCGTATAATGTCAGGACTTGTAATTATATGGGATGATGAATCCCCAAAAGTAAAATTCAGCCATATTGTTCTCTTATTCTTTATAACAGCAAAAAAAAAAATGTTAATTATAGGAGTTGTTATTATTATTATAATAATACTTTTTTGTGATTTTTTTTAATCGAAGACATTACTATCGAGTTTACATCATGCACTTGTGCGGTCAGATATACAATATTTTTCAAATATATATAATTTTTAAAGCAACAACATTCAACGTTATATCCGATATTTTTATATTATTATTGTTGTTTGACAATATCGCAAAGTTTGTTTTTTCATATCAAACTAGCGTTATAATTATAGACATTTGAGGTAATATGCAAATAATTTCTTTTTTTGTTTTTATCGTGTAATGTGCTAGGAAGCGATCGAGAAAAACTTTAAAAAAAATTAAAATACATTATTTTTATCATCGTGAAAAAGTTTACTACAGTATATCAGATAATAAATAAAATAACAAAAAAAGTTAATTTAAATTACATGCAGTAAATAATAATAATAAAAAATTAAAAGTTTAAAAAATAAATTATAATGGAAAATGAAAAATTTGGCTACATACAGTAAAAATGATCTTTTTAAAAATGCAATTCTATCCAAAAGTATTCATGAGTATTTTGAGTGGAAACAGAAAACCGCTCGATTTCACGGAATTTAAAACCAAAAAGTTGATTTTTTTTTTTGTTGGAACAATTGAAGCTAAATTTATATTGTTTTTTCTTCTTCCTACTGTATTTTTTATAATATTTTTTTTAAAAAAAAAACAATTTATTGAAGCGGTAAAAACTTTCCACTTTAATGACCGTAGAAAGATTTTAACCTTTGATGTCATTCCAAAAATTTAAAATTCAATTAACCTTCTTCTTTTAAAAATAAATAAGATATTTGTTTACCGAGTATAGACCTCCAGCATTTAAATTTAAATTTTGAAAAAATTAACTGTTTTCAAATAGGTGGAATTTTCGACACGGACAATAACAATACTTTGTAGAAAATAATTTCGGCGAACAAAACGGTTTTTTGAGACCACACAGTTTGCAAACAACAACAAAAAAATAAATAAATAAAACAATACTACTGTAGTTTTATGTTTAAATTAAAAGTGTAATAATAAAATATTTACATGAGTAATTTAAAAAACCGGTAACTAAAATTTATAAATTAAAAATAAATGCAAAATAAAAATCCACTGGCGCTTTATACCAATCATAATTCAGTACAGTATTTTCTAAATTTCTATTTTGGGAAGTTTAAACTTTGGCATTTTAACTTAAAAAAATAATAATAATAATAATACAAACTACTAAAATATAATAATTATCATTGACCATGCATTTAGAAATATTTTTTTATATAATAATTAATTAATTCAATAATTGTATTGTTTTAGGAATGTAAATGTTATAACCTTTATGAATACAAGTGAAAATGGAAATATTTAGCGTACATATTTTAACGCCATTAATATAATTCCAATCAGAATAATATTATGTATCGTTATAATAATAATTATGTACGTGTGTGTGTATGATGAGTGGCAAATATTTACAGCATGCCTCCATGCGCTACGACTACATAAACCTATCATAGTAATAATAATATTAACAAAAACATTCAAGCATTTTTTTTTTTTTTTGGTTTTTCTTCAAAGTTAACACTTATAAATTTGATGCAATTAATTTTCGGTTACTATTATCAATTTTAGTTTTTTTTTTTTTTCTTAAAAGAATTTCACTGAGTATGAGAGAGAGAAGTATAGGCATCTGTGAATAATTTTTAACTTCAAGATTATGCTGTCAATAAATTTTGATCCCTTGTAAAAATTATTTTCGTTTGCATCAAATGTGCTAAGCATTCGAAGAACGGCTGTATCATAATAATAATTATGCTATGAATGAAATATTGAAAAAATTTGAATATGCGTGCTCTAATAATTATAATCTATCAACAAATCTTATCTACTACCATTTTCTTCGATATTTAAAAAAAAAAAAAATTTTTTTTTATTTATTAAATTTTTTTTATTATTACAGTATTCAAAAAAGTCTGTCAAGCACCTGTCTGTCAATAGCTTAATAAAAAAAAAGAGTTTTCAAATTTTATTAATCAATATACAGTCCAGTAAAATAGCTAGAGCTATAAATTAGCACATAGATTCTAAAATAAAATCCTAAAAAATACTGTATAAAAATGATTACCGGTAATAGTGAATAATCTAACTAATGTTCGTACTTTATTTATTTTTTTTTTTTGCTTCTCTCGAATCAACTTATTCCCTGAATGATTTAGATTAAGTAACTAAACTTTATACCCATACCGTCGCTAACGAAAACATGACATAACCCATAAAACTTTAAAGTGAACTTTTAACACATAAACTCAACCAAAAAAAAAAAAAATAATAATAAATAATAATTTGCATGTCACGCTACAATATGTAGTTTTTGAGCAAGCAAAAATTGTAAAATGGTACGTGTGTAGTTCGCTAGCCTCTGTCAAATTTCGAATGTTGACGATAACAATAACTTAACACTACTACAGTAACCGGTATACTTTTTAATAAAGTCATTTAAGAAAAAAAAAATATGTTAAGTAGGAAGCGGAAAAAAAAGGCTTGCTGCAAAAAGTTTCAGGTGCTGAATTAACATGCAGTAAATAAAAACATGCTGCGCAATACTGCAAATGTATATAATACACTATTTCAAATCATATTCAGACCATATTATATATTTTTTTTGTGGTTCAAATGTATCAGTAGAAATTGCTACCATCGATTAAAATTCGGAATTCTAATCATTCTAAATCTTAAACAATTATACGATTTTTTGGATTATCGTAATTAGTATTCTTTAGAAATTTAGAAATGTTAATTGTATACAGGCCATTAATTTCATTCAAAATACTGAAGAAAATTTGGGATGTCCACCATTCCTTTTTCAGTGATCCGAAAAATAGTGGCTTTTTAATTGGCAGTACAGTTAACAGTTGAATAATTTATTTGATCAAACTCGTTCACTAAACTCCTCTAATTATATTTGTTTATTCAATTAGGATAATAGTAAAAAAAAAAAAAAAGACTAGTTCATGCATACGAAGCAATTATACCAAGTCATGATCATGCTTATTTATTAGTATAAATGCAATAGAAAAAAGAAAAGTTTGGCCAATTCTCATCAAAAATTAGTGCATCTAAGTAAAACTTCAATAATTGTACTTATTAATGATAAAAAATAATACTTAAATAAAAAATTAATGTGATTTGTATAAAAAAAAACCTAATAGGCGGTATATAAATAATGTATAAAAATCAAAAAAAAAAAAAATGAGTATTTTGCAAAGATAAAAACAATTAATTAAAAGCTTATAGGTAGTACTTAGCCATAACGTTGAGTATACATATCCATAGTTGAGCAGTCATGTGCAGAAACGTTTAAAAGAGATAGACTAATGCACTTACACAGCAAGCACTCTACACAGGAAAAGTTACGAAAAGTACTATCGATTATACGAGAGCAAGTTTATATGGACGAGTAAAGTTTGCTGAAGGGTGAACTCTGACAATGTGCAGCATTTTTTTTTTTTTTTTATATTATAAATACAAGTATAACATCACCACACTATGCACAGTCAATGGAAAAACTTTAAGCGTTGGATTCTTTCAAATTGTCGAAGTATTCGACGAGGACATCGTAGTCCATGGTAGAACCGGCGGAATTGGCCGGCCAAACCATTTTGCCGTTCGAGTTGACGTGTTGAAGAGGTTCGTGGAAATTGTTCGAAGACATACATGAGGATCCTCTCTGTGCCGGAAGCGGACGACCGTGGGGTGGAACAGGAGGTGGTTGACTCACGTCGTTGTTATTCCCAAATGTTTTCATGTGCGAGGGTGTCGTGGCCATGGGATTAACGACGATCTGCACCTTTTTCTCCCTTATTTGATGGGGTGGATTAACGGGAGGCTCGTGGTTTTGAAATGGGTTCGCGTTTTCGTTCGTCACGCTTATCAGACTCGAGGTGGCGGTGACGGAATTGGCTGAACTGTCAGACTTTCGATTATTTTGATGCGCCGTTTGATTTTTATTCGCCGGCATTCGCCTACAATATGGAAGTAAAAGATTCTTTGGCCTGTTATCGTTTAAAGCTGCCGACACTCCTCTCGACGAGTAAGAGCTCCCGTCCGAAATCTTCTTCTCCATCGACGTTCTACCTAACCACACCCAATCGTGAGCGCTACTCACGGGATCGTTTCGCCCGTGATCGCCGCCTTGCTTGTTGTGAAATTGAACGGCGTAAATCGCGCAGCTGGCTACGAAGACGACGATGGCCAAACAGAAAATCCCCAACAGGGTATACATGCCGATTTCGAGCGGAGACATGTCGCTCATGTTTAACGGATTCTGACGCGCGGATACTGATGGGCCTCGACGACCTGAATAATCGTATCCGGCGGCGAGACTATGATCTTGTAAGACGTCGCTGGCTTCCATTCCTAATTGGTAATGACCGTGAGGACTGTATTTCCCCTTCTTAAAGCGGACGTCGTCATTTTGCAATCCAACTTTTATACCGACTTTCTTCATCTTTATATTCATTGTAACAGAGGACACTGCTAGAGGTCGGCTATTTTTTCTTCGGCAACCGTTAGCCGTCTCTAAAGAAACGTGAATCGTTCCGTTACCTTCGCCCAAAGCGATGACTCTGGGATGGTGAGAAGACGCCATCGGTGCCAACGCCACCACTGTTTGATCCAACGCTTGTAATGCCAGGTAAAAATCATGTTCGACAATTTCAGACAGTGGGGTGAACATTCCGTCGCTGTAAAGAACATTTATATCAAGAAGTCCTTCCTGTAAAACGCATTAAACGTTATTGCAATCGCGCCTCATTTTTAATACAAATCTATAATATCTACCTGATATTGAGCAGTTAATTGACGAGATATTGCCGTTTCAGCTATAAATGTATTTGCCGTATCGTAATTTGTTTTAATAGACAACTGCAAACCGCTGACGACGTTTACAGTGAGCCCAACAATACTTTCTTTATCTTTTCCAACTCGAAGTTCGGACGCTCCAATCACCCTACCAGTTATTGGAGAAAGTATCTAAAGAAAACGTCAATCATTATAATATTTCTACATTTCTAATACAGTAATTATCGAAAAGAATGAATAAAATTTACTTGAACTTCAGTTCTCCCTACTGACTGCCCTTGAATAAAACGCCCTTTAATTGTGGCTATTCTAGGATCAGCAATTCGAAGAAAGTCTTCCACCAAATCGGTAATTCGAAATAACGTTTTCCTGTTTAACAGATAAGACTCTCGACCTGAATTATCATCCACCGCAATAAATTTGGAAAATACGTGGACCGAAGTTTGTTGATATCGCAAACGACAAATAACTCTCCTATCGCTATTGCTGCGTTTGTCATCTCGAGTGCGGGGTATAAGTTTACTAAAATAAATAAAAAAATCACTCAAGATTTAATAATTACGAAAATAAAAAGAGTGAAACTACCGAGGCATTTCTTTCGGTGCTTTCCAATTTTTAATTTGACTTAAGCGAGGATCTTCTACGTAAATATCTAAAGGTAATTCCGGCATCCACACTGTGAACTGAGCACTGCCGCTAAAACTTCCATATTTGATAGTAACCGAAGCGTTATGCGAACCACGTACTTCGGAACCGTCTAAATATACTGACGTGCACGACGATGATACCTATAATGCAACAATTAATAAATAATCTCAGGCTTTTTTGTTTTTTTTGGATACGAACCTTTAAAATAGACTCATCTCCCGACAAACATGATGACTGCAGAGTGACGTCGGCAATTTTCCCTCCGTGACTAACCATAAACACTTTAATAGGCAGAGACACTTGTTTACCATTCAGAATAGCCGTGTTAACTAACTCCCACGTCTGATAATAAATTAATTTTGCATTTATGAACAATAATTAACTAAATATCCGAGTTGTTAATGCTTCTTACTTTTGAAACTAATAAAATGCTTTGTATGTCATCTTTCAAAACTTCAAAGTTAGTTGCTAAACGAATTCTATCGTTTGGACCATTTCGAATTATTGCTCGACCAGCTTCTTGGACGTAACATATGCTCCAAGAGATTCGAGCTGAAGTCTGATCGGCATCGTCTTCAATTTCAAGAAGCCAAGAAAACACTTCTTCGAAGCTATTGAAACAATCAATTACATTTTAAATTTAAAAATTACAGTATTGTGTTTAAGGTAAAAACAAACTTACTCTGGAAGATTCAAATCGCCACTTTCCAAAGCTTTATTATTCTTTAAAAAGGCCGTAACTGTGGCGCTAGTTCTTTTCATATTCAAATCTACCGTTATGCTCCAGCTACTGGAACTTTTGGTGGACGCTTCGGCTTCTAATATTCTAATTCCGCTTTTTACTTTGGCACTAGTCATTAAAATCAATCACAATTAAAATAATTCACCAAAATGAAATCACGGTTAAAAAATGGAATAATTACCTCATCACAAATATGTTAATAGGAGCACTATAATTTTGCTGCATAAAAACAGGAACAAACATCTTTGACTTAGGAAATAATGGCGTCCTTGGAATAAATATCTGCAGAGAGCCATTTTCCATGACCTCCGAGTAGTGTACGGGACTCGGAGACAGAGGAACGCTCCATAGGGAAGTGGTTGCCAACTGCGACGGCGCATTATGCTTAACGAACATCTCGTTACATTCGGATCGTTTCACATCGACGGCAACCACATATTCAACTTGAATCAAGGTTTTTTGAGTTTTAGCGTTAGCTTTTCCGTTCATTCGCAACGGAGGCCACCAACTATGAGGAATGACCATTTCGGCCAAACAAGTGCTGTTTCGGCTCAAAGGATTACACACCGCCATTCGTCTCTGACCTTCGTGAGTGGCGACCAAGAGAACGCACAGATTCTGATAATTCTGCGTGGAACCGGTTCTGGATTCTCGGCCGCTCTGAGTAAAATGAAAAAGAACTCGCAGTACCGGTCTTTCTCGTTGAATTTCTTTGGTCACTAAATAAGCGGTGACGTCGGTCGTCGCCGGCCAATGCGAAAAAAGATCCAAACTCTGATTGAAACTCATCAGAGGCAGCGAAGACGGAAACGGGACGGTTTGTTTGGCGGTGAAGGGTCCGTAACCCACTCGAATCATCGTAGCTCGAGACGGTTGAAGGACGTAAAACTGATCCCGTCTGAGTAAAGTCCCGCTCGATGGTTGAATACTTTCATCTTGACCGTTCTTGAGGAAAAAACCCGAATAACGATCTTCGAAAGACAACTCCACTCCCTCAACGAATAAACCTTAAAAATAAATAAATAAATGTATAATATAATGACAATAATAAAATGTTTCATTTTTATTTATTTAAAAAAAAAATAATAATGCATAATTAATAAGAATGCAGTCGTTTTGCTCTAAAAATTGAGCCGTTTTTGACCACGCAAGTCTGGAAATTCATAAATATTGCACTCGTATTCCAACGCATATAAATTCAATTATAGAAAAAAAAATATCGTTTCAATTTTTATAAAATGGGTTTCTAAAAAAAACAACAACACGAATTTATATAAGCAAAATAAAATATTACTATTATTATTAAATAAACGATGAAAATATAATGATGTCGATTGTTTTTCGTTACGGTCGTTGAAAAATAAATTTCTACGATCCCCAAATTTTAATTGATTAAAAGGCCAAGCTTACCCGCTTCCACAAGGAGCCCAATCAACAATAACAGATTGGACAAATAAGTTGTCAACCTCCGACCCATCGTAGATTGCGGTTACAATCACGGGGAAATTAAATTTTTGGTGCAAAATTACTAATCACATTAAGTACGCAGTTGTCTCGCGACGTACAAGCAGCTGCCCATTTTCATTCGTCCTACATGGATTCCCTCGTACGGATGTTTTCTTTAAAACGCATACAGCATGATGAGGATGATGATTCTTCTTACTCGCTCCACCTCACCGATATTGACGGGATAAAAACTTGAGCTGGTAATCGCATTAAGAACGAAGCTAATCAACACTTACAAGGACTTCTCTTTCGTTCAAATCATGTTTTTTTTCTTTTTTTTTCTTAACACAAATCCTCAATCGTAGGAATAGCTACTGTAGACGAAAGACAGCTCTGGCGAATACACTGTCAAATAGTAACGAGGTTATTCAATAAGAGAGCGGTTATGCCTATGTAAACATCGACGAGAGGGCGCTACTTGCACGTAAACATGCGTGATTTGCATACCAAAACCCTTACCCCCTCCCCTCTCCATTATCGTTTCCACTGCAGTACATGTAATACATGAATTATAAAATTATATAGATCTGGTAGTATAAAAGTTTTTACGATTTATTATTTATTTATATCTTTTTCCTTCTCAGTTTAAATCGTTAGGGAACGTTTTCCCCCGTTGTATACCGAGCAGTATTTACTGCAGCACTTCTTTTTAAAAGCTATGATATACAGTATTCTATTGACTGTCCAAAAAGCCTTTTTGGTCATAAACTTAATTTAATAAATTAAAACTCTTAAAATCAACTAAAAAAAAAAATTAAAACCCTCTTAAAGTAAATTAATTTTAAATAATAAAAAATACTTTAAAATAAATTTAAAGCTGAAACACTTTTAAAATAAACTTAAAAAATAAATCACTTTTAAAATACTGTACTGTAAACTAAAAAAGTAAAACTTTCAAAGTAATTATAATAAAAAATATAATTATATAAAGCATAATTCTATTAAACTTGTTTATGTAAAGTTCCTGATTTATTATTTTTAAAATAATGTTTTGATAGGTTGACATGCATAATTTATCCGTGATATAAAAATTTAAAGCAATTGCCTTTTTTTAAAGTTGCACCGATCCTCAATTGAACCTTAAAGTTTAATTTAAAGTAATGCCACGTTTAATTAAATTAGCATAAATAATTAATACTATTACCTGCAACTGTTATTCGTAATAATTTAATCGTTGTTCATATTCGTGGGGACTACACTGCATGACGTTGTACAGGTATATAATTTGCAGCTGAAAGCGAAACTAATCATAACAAAATAAAGTTTTAACAAAATGCACTTCATATTTTTTAATTCACATTATTATATTCAAATTATTATTTATAATGGAATAAATTCATTATATTTTACAAATTTTAAAACTATTTTTTTTTTTTTAAAAAAAACCGAATGATTATTATACTTTCAAGTATACAATAAATAGGACTGAACAATAAATTTATTGTAAATTGCTTATTGGTAACATTATTATCTTGTAAATATATTTGCGATATGATTCATTTTGTCAAAATTAAATTGCTTAACATTTTACAAATCAACGCATATCTTATTTAATTTTAATTATTTCGTTTTTTTTTTTTAAATAAAAAAAAAAAAAAAAAAAAGAAAATCATAACAATATAATTTGAATTATGCAAGTAGAAAATTTATATCAAATATTTTGTGAAAATACAATTTCGTCATTTTTTCGAAGTTGTTTATAATATACTGTATTTTTATATTATAAATGTACGGATATTTATAGAAAGGCCACAATCTGGAGGAATTATAATAACATTCTGTAATTCGCGCTCGTCAACAGTTATGAAAAAATTATTACTTACAGTAATTACTTATAACAGTATTGGTCAAGTTTCACCTCATATATTTACAGGCAAACTACATACATTTATCGCATAGACATTCACTTCCGACATTGTGACTCTATAATCTGTTTGGAATGCAAGCGCGTATTTACAATGCATTTTTGTATTAAAAAATATATATTTTATGCAGTATTTCTTTTATACTAGCTCTATATTTTGACACACACACACACGCTAAATCTGACGAATTTGAAACAATTCAATATAAACCTTATACAATCTGCGAGCAAATTTTTACTAAGAAACGGGTTCTCGTTTTGACGTTATTTTTGTTTGGTCCTTTGTTATTTGTGACCTTTGCTTTTGAATTTTAGCTTTAACTATTTTAAGATGCTTTTGAATATAATCCTCATTTGGTGCCAACTGGGAAGCCTTTGTGAGACAATTTTCAGCAGTTTCCAGCTGCCCTCTTTCAACATAAACAACGCACAAATTATGCATACCTTGAACATTTTTAGGATCTAGTAGTAGAATTCGCTCGTAACACTATCAAAATATAATTCTATTTATATTACTTTTCCTTAATATAATTTAATTTATCAATATTAAAAAGAAAAGCTTACCTGTTGAGCCGAATCTAAATCTTTCATATGATTAATGTAGATATCGCCTAAAAGTATCAAGCCTTTAACGTGATCTGGGTGATACTAAAATAAATTAATTTAAAAAAATATGATTTTAAAAACAAAAATATAAAATAAAATTAGAAAATCTATACTTTAAGTAACTGAATTAAGAAAGGAGCCGCATCCAATGGTCTATGGGCATCTGATAACAACAGCGCAAGATTAAATAATGCGCTACGAAAATCTTTTTTTATCTAAATCAAAAAATCATAATAAAATAAAATGTATCAAAAACTACAGTATTACAAAAAAGTTTTTTTTTTATAGCAAACGCATTACTTGCACAGCTTTTTTGAACCACTGCTCTGCGTGGAAAATGTCTCCATCGTCCATCGCTAACATACCCAAGTTGAAATAAATTCGTTCATTAAAATGGTCTTTATTCATCAACTTCAAAAGCCTGTAACAAAAATCAAAATGAGAAACCTAGTTAGATCAACAGCCACATTAGTGTTTACTAGTCCGTACCTATCGTATGCTATTTTTCTCAAATCTGGGTTTCCGCTTTCTTGAATTAATATGGCGGAATTCATTAGCGCTTGCTAAACCCCGCCAATAAAATAATTTGTTTTATTAGTCAATATAAAAAGACATTAAATGTGAGGTTCGCAGCTGCGAAGGATTTACCTGGTGGTCAGGATCGTATTCTAAAGCGCGGTCCAAATATATTAACGCTTCAGAGGATTTACCCTGCTCTAGATAAACAACACCCAACTGCAAATGTACGTTGAAATTAATTATAACAATAAATAAGAATATAAAACGCATGTCGAATACAGATAAGAATATATTCATATGCTAAACCAGCAGTTTAAAAAAAAATCCAGACATAGAATTAATTAAACACGGCCGTGGTCCTCACTATTTACGACTTTAACTACATGCACAGTGTAGTGTTAATTTTTGGAATTGAACGCATTCGCTGGCCACTGGCACGTAAAATTAATTAAATAGTTTCACCTCCATAAAAATATATTCCCTCCAAAATTCGCTAACTTAATTAAAAGTGCATTAAATTTGTCTTACGTTGTAATAAATGTCAGGATTGCTATTATCATATTGCAAAGCCTTTTCGTAAACTTCCTGTGCCTCTTTAGTTCTAAAAATATATTAAAAAAAATATATATAAATATACACCAGAAAATAAATTTATACTCCTTTAAAAAGAATATTTTAGTATTACATGTATATCAAAATATTACCTGTTCATTTTAATAAGTACGTCGCCTCTGTTAATATAAGCTTGGGTATAATCGGATCGCATACTTATTGCTTGCCGATAAAGCTATATAAATTAAAAAAAAGATTTAATTAAGTTTATATTAAAGACTTTAAAAAATTTAATTAAATATTAATGAAGATTAAACTTAATAAACATAAAGAATTGTAAAACATAATAATTTAGTATTTGAAAATCATAAAAGAAAGAACTTCGCTGATGGGATCAACCAAAAAAAAAGGGGAGAAAAAAACGACGGAAAGTTCATCCATCTGAGCACAAACAAGTTGGTCTCGTTCAGTGCTACACCACAATGTGAAATTAATCCAGAAAAATCTTGCGGTCAGAAACCATTGGAGATTGGAATAAAAACCGCATGCACGATGATGGATTACAAGTTTAAAAACGTGACCAGAAATGCAATTGGCCAATAAATGACCGTTACTATCATCATCGAACCCCAAAAGCATGTAATATAAATTCATACTGTTAAAATTCACCATCATTTCGTGCCAAACTTATAATGAAAGAAATGGGTAAAACGGCATTAGGCCAAAATTCGCGACTGAATTACAAAACATCTCAAAATAGTGCAAAAAAAAAAAAAAAATCAAATAGTCATTAAAGGCGCAAGACATTCAAACCTAAATAACGCGCGTCTACATCGTTAATAATATTTATCGTCAACACGTCACAGTATTAGACTACTTACTGCATCCGCTTCTTCCAATCGCGATTCGTTTCGAGCCACTAAATTGGCAAGATTAAGAAAGACGTTAAGATGACTCGGAGCTACCCTTGTTTGGTAGGCTTCCCTCGCTCTTGGACGCGGCAATAAATTTTTGGCCTTTTATGATACAAAAACAATTAGAAATATAGCTCATTCGAAAAATTCATATTATTATTATTTATTTTTTGTATGTTTCTTACTTTGATATAAGCTTCCTCGGCAAGTTTGTACTTTTTTAAATTATTAAACGTTCGTCCAACATTGATATGTGCGCCGATGTCATCAGGTTGAACCCTTTAAAAACAATTTTTTTAATGAGGCTTTTATTAGAATTGCTTTCCATAAAAAGACGTAGGCCTATACAATACCTGACGGCTCTTCTAAAGTATTCCAAAGCTTCTTCAAAGTTTCCTTTACTTTCCAAAGCATGTCCAACGTTATTGAATAATTTAGCATTGCGCTGATTTACTCTCAGCCCCGCCATGAATATTGTATATTCGCTTTCCCTGTAACCGATAAAAAAGACAAATAAATTGTTTTTTTTAAAAAAAAAAAAAAACTAGGTTATTGTCAATAATAAATTTAAAAAAGAAGAAAAAAAAAACGGATCACATGAACGAATTTAACGGAGCGTTAATCAGATTATAATTATAGTAATCTAATTTACTGTTCCGAAATTTTAATCGCATGTAACCTGTCAAGAGCTTACCAATCTCGATTTCTTAGGATGGTTTTAGTCGAATGAAACAGGATTAGACAAACTAAAATAGTCCAAATCACGCTTCTGTTAATTCTAAAATAATAATAAAAAAATAAAATCCATGGATATTCAACTGACGTTGCTAAGACTTTGTTTAATTAAACATGATAAATGAATTGTGTTGGAAAAAAGCTTAACTTACTTTCTTTGCGAAAGCATGGTGATGCCCTGAGATACAAGCATGCAAAATCCCATGCTCGGCGTGTACAAAATTCGTTCAGCTATCACAAAACCCACAGGAAAAAACATGTTGGAAGCCGGAAGAAAAGGAAACACCAGCAGAGACAAACTCTAAAATGTATAAGAGAAATAATCATAATTAGATTTTTTTTTTATTGTGATTATTATTCGTGTAAAAGCTTTATTATGAAATTATTTTCACACGAAAAACGAACATAAATTAATAAAAAACCAAAAAAAAAAAAAAAATTCTGCAGTACCGGTAAATTTAGAAAAAATCAAAAGTTAATTAAATAAATAAAATGTTCATGAAAATCAATAAAAAAAAAATTCTCGTGAGAGAGTTAATTTAAGTTTGTTACATCACTATATTTTGTACAAATCAATAATAATATAATGCAATATTAACACGCATCGACATTAAAATGACTTAAATGCTGCCAAATTGAGATTTGTCTAGATACTGTATTTACAACGAAAATGTCATTTCAGTAAGGCTTAAGCATTAAATCGATTAATGCATTATCTGCCTTCGTTTTTGTTCGGAAACAACAAAAAAAAAAAACGCCGCTCATATCTCATTTCCGTTCACAGCTAGCATCCATTCCAGTAAAACTGTTTTGGAACTCCGAACTGATGAGTTAGACACAGCTTTAACATCGCATGTTTTTTTCCCCTTTTCAAACTTTCCATTTTTAAAAGTTTAGAAATAACCTAAAAAATCCACAAAATAATATTGAAAAAAGTCAGTGACTTGAAGAAAATTTCGACAGAAGCGAAATTCAATTTTCCCTTGGAATAAACACGCGCGTGCAGCTTCGATTTAGCTGGCCCATGTCCCTCGATTAAGTTTTTCTTATTTCGATCTAAAAAAAAAAAAGAAGAAAAAAAAAACTACCCTCCGACCCTAATCCCATCTGACACATTCTCAAAATGTCATTTAGAAACTGTTCAGTATTCATGATGAGCAGCCAATTGAAGTGCGGCCGTGTCAACTTTGAATGAAGAAAAAAAAAATCCCCCAAAATAAAAAAAAATAAAAGTGAAAGAAAAAAAAATCGGTTTCTATGGTTTCTCGTTCCATTGGAGCTGACAATGGCGAACGTTCAATATTAAATTCTAAGAGCGGGCGATATAACCAATATCCAAGCATATATATATATGAATTGCCCAACGGGGGATCTTCACGCTAAAATTGAAGCTCGTTGATCTAGTAACTTGATATCGCATTTGCATATATTTTTGCTCCAAAAAAAAAATATATATAAACTGTTGCAATTTATGACTCTAACAATATTCAATCGGCTTAATAAAATTCCCTATTAATCATCAGTATCAAACGTTTAAATAGTTATTATTCAAGCTCTTGCGAATTACAACGCCATCAAAGCTTAATCTTTGATGTTCTTTTAAGAACTTTGAAGTATGCAATTCCCTATTAAACTTTACTGCAAAAATGCGTAAAATTCAAAATATATTTGGCAATAAAAAGTTGATAATAGAGAATTTAAGGGCTCTTAACACCTTTTGTGAAGTACTAAAAATCCCGTTTTATCTACATAAACTCACCATTAATATTAGTCGTCCTTTTGATGTGTGAGAAAAAAAGGCCACAAGTGAAAGTATTGCCATTACGGCATAAAAGGCAAAAGTGGCTACATTCCTAAAATCCCAAAGGCCATCAACTAGAGGTATTGTGCCCATGGTCCAATCACAGCACAGGGTACATGGAAAAAGTAAGAGCCACGCATTCACAGCGAGCAAATAGTTATATGTCAATTGACGAATCGGAGTCACCGCTACAGACGCCGGGTTATCAAATCTAAATAAAAAAAATCAACATTATGAATGTAGCAATCATTTTATAACACAACTTCTAACACTGCATCTAATGGTAAAAAAAAAAATCGCTAGCGGAATTTTATAAGAAGTTGAGCAAAAAAAAAAAACATTTCTTTCTTTTTGTATGCGACACATGAAAACCTCTCTAAGGTATTTGTGACTAAATCAAAAGAAGGAAATGGTCAAAGTTTCCCTGGGAATAAAAGCTATACTAGCGCATTCGATCTGCGAAAGAACACGCGCCAACGATGTGTAGCATTGGGAATTTCTCGTATAAAAGAAACTTTTCTTTACCCAAAAAATCACAAAGATTTCTTAATAAGACTAAAAGTCAACAAAAATGAAATTTTTGCGCAGTTCCAACATTAAAACGTCCAGATGAGAGCGGCTATTTACGTCAAAAACGGCCAAACAATATTAAAGACCAACTATTGTGGACAGCTCGACGAATCACAAAGTATTGTTATCTTTCTCTAAGGCCAAAAAATACAACTGACCCTAAAACTTTCATCTAGCACGCGACAATAGCCAATGATCACTTTTACGATGAAGAAAGAAAAAAGAAAAAAAAAAAAGTGAAAAGATAAAGAAGATAGCATTGTCCCATTCTCCCTTGTTTAATCAACTATAGAATGGTATTGGCGCTCAACTTCTTAATTATTTTTCTACGGATACAACTGGCTAGTTTCTTGCACTCAATCCATAAAAAAAATATTACCACTGTATAAAACCATTCACGCGATATATACTATAATAAAATTTTTACTCGTAAAATAACATTCCACTGACCATCCAAAAATGTTTTTTCTTTAACTCAACAATTTAAAACTTTTTTTTAAAAAAAAAAAAAAAGAAAAATGAAATGAATAAAGTTGTAAATATTTACCGCGTGAATACAGGTAATTGAGAACCCATGATGTTCACTCGAGCCATCAATAGACCAATGGCTATGCTCAGCAGAAGAAACAGCCTCACAATTCCAGCCCGAATAGTTTTGGTAAGAAAATTGTTGCGGATATACATAAAACTTTGATACGGATGAAAAATGAACGAGATCCTAAACTGTAAATAAAATTTAAAAAAACAAACAAGCAAAATTGTTAGTTAAAGTAAACAAATTGTTTGATTAATTCTTTGAAAAAATAAATAATGCATATAACGAAACAATGATTAAACTCGTAATTTGTGCCAATTTACACATTTTCTAAATGCGAAACCTAATAGGCTAAATTAATACGTTTCTTTTATCATCAAAATGAAAATGCACGATGTACCTTATCTAACATTTTGCAGCATTATCAGAATAAATTATGCTGCAGCTATTAATTATGAAAGTGATAACAAAACTAGAACATCAAAACATGACGTCAATAGCACGTACCGTACGTTCTAACATCATTAAATTTCAAAAATTAAAGCGTAATTTAGTTTTAATTAAAACAGTCTTTTGTGCATAATATACGAGTATATAAAAGATTTTATTCAGTATTCACTGAAATTTAAGCCAGTGTTTTTCCGACTACAGACAATTTTCAAATACATTTTTTTTTTTTTTTGACCAACATGAAAAATGTAAATTAAAAGTAAACAAAAATTTGCACTGGCCCATAAAATACAAGTATGAGGTCATTTAAGTGCGGCTAGCGGACACCGCAAACTCAATTCGAGCAATTCAATTTCTGAAAATAAATTTTTAGCAAAAACGCTCGTGAAGAAATTCGACGACACATCCATAAACATCTTTCTTTATATCGATGCCTATATCTGATAAATTCAATTCCGTCTTTTTCTCTATGCGGTATACTACTATACCGTACTATAAAATATTTTTTTATTTATTTTAAAATATATCGCGCATCTTCACGCGATATCTCGGCCTAAAGTTGTCGCCACTATAAAATCCACTAACACCGCGATATCAAATGCATACAGCAAATATAGCCCCCAATATTGATCCCGCGACCAATACGGTACCGCTATGATAGTACGGAACAGGGTAAAGACGACAAAGAATGTCAGCTGACCAACACAAAAATGCTATCAACAAGCAAATAATAAGAGAAGTGGTCCATAATGTAACGGAAATAGCATATGAGAAAAGCTGTATCGCGCGTGTATATACGAGATCGAGCAAAGCCAGATCCATTGAAGCAGGAGGATAAGAGCGAGCTTTATTCCAATTGTAAAGGATAACAACAGACAGAAAGGTTTTGATTATACTCGCATCCAATCTTCGGGGGCTGTTTTAGATACATATATTGCACTGGGAGCCAATATATAGTATAGGGAGTCTCCTATAGGTATACGCGGTATACAGTATATATGAACATATCTAAAGTACAAGAATTCTGTTGTTACGTTATGTGTGGATAGCGTATTCAACGTGCAGAACTAAAGATAGTGCGATGAGCCAGTACATTGACCAAAATCATTGTGCTCTTTTTTTTTTCCTTTTTTGCTTTTCTTTTCAAACCCTCAACAATTTTTTTTTTTTAGTCACCAACAAAAATGTCGATGGTGGCCAAAACCAAAACAAAGTACGAGTTAGGATGAGGGAAAGGAAAAGAAAAGAAAGAAAAAAAAATCCGGCAAAAAGTTTGAGTGAATAGCTTTGACGACTTCCTATTTACTACAGCGATGCTTTTTATGTTTGTTTACATGCCCGTAACGTCCGACATAGATCTTAGATTCCAACGAATAAAAAAATTACAGATAAACAATGCAAAAATGTGAGTATACGTTTAACGGCTAAAAAAATAAATAAAAGAAAATAAGAAGAAGAAAAAAAAAAAAAAAGATGGTACAAAGTAAAAAGTTTTGTATTGAATATCGACCCAAACTTTTTATGTGTATAAAATTGTTTTCACGCCCTCCTTCATGACAATTTCAGCTGATGGAGTGGATGGGGTACGAGCTCCAGTAAAATAATAATACACTGCAGTGTATTTCGAGCGTACAAAATGCCCGATAAAAAATGAAATAATAATAATAAAAAAAAAAACTGCTTCAGATATCGTTTGTTTTGTAAGCCGATAGAGAGAAATAAAAAGAGAGAAAAAAAGAATAAAAAAAAAAAAAATGAAAATCGATGTGTTGTTCCACATTAAGTCTATGCGAGTGTGAAAAAGGATTTGCTAAATGTGCTATCAATTTTTAAATTAGTTGTGACACAGGCGCAGCTTTTAAGAGCATCAAAATAATATGTCACGAGTGCATAATATCCAATCTTGTATACTGTACATATACATCTACAAGTACTTATTCAATCGTAAACAACAAACGCATCCGTGAATATTAATATTTTGTCTACATTATATTTCAAAAAATTTAATTGAAAAATTAGTCAATGAAAGAGAATTTTGAATAGCGCCAATGTACCGCACAAATCATTAATTAACGAGGGAAGAGAGATCGGGCTCGCGCGCTACAATTTCGGTGTTTGAAAATAATAAATGTCTTGTTCAAACTTCGCTCCTTGCTCGCGACAATAAATAATTCACCAACATTCACTTTGTTGTGATAATAAGCTCTCAGAGAACCCGTTCTTATTTTATAATATAAAATACTGCGCAAAAAAAATAAAAAAAATAAGGTATATTAAGATTTCCATTACTGAATTCGTTTCAAACGTGTTTTTGACTTCAGCTAAGTGTACAGTAGCTTAGAAATTCGAAGCAGTAATTAATAATTAATAACGTGAAGATACACAACAATTAACTTAAATCGTCAAGTAGCATTTCAAGTGACAGCACATCTAAAAAAATAAATATTTAATTAATTAAGCAACTTTCTCATTGGCTTTAGCTTTTCGTTTACTTTACTATAAACATTTTTTTAGCTTTAAATGCTCTTAATTAAAAAAATAGACGATGAAAAATAAAACTTTGCCATACTGTATTTTTCAAAAATTTCAAATAGACCTATAATAATTATTTTTTGACCTTATTCCATAAGCAAATATTATAATAAGGCGCATAATCTATAATCAGTTAATGTACGAGTATAATAGGCTTTTTTGAAGCGGCATCATTTCACATCAAAAGCAAATTTTTAAAATATTTAGGGTACCGGTAATAAAAATATATAATTAATCACGGAAGAATAATATTAAAAGTAATTTTTTTAACATTATAATTATACTGTCAATATTTTTACTTTATTACTGTATAATGATCATTTCGATAAATTCAAATAATAATCCTAATCCTAATTTCCTAAACAAGGACGCCGCGTACAGCTTTGCAGAAACCACACAAACTCATACGGTAATTTGTTAATTTTTCTTACATTTTTTCCCCTCTTAAAAATATTAATATCCACTGTAAATTCAATTGCAATATCGTACATGTATTTCATCATTATCCTCTATCTACGATTATAACAGAAAAGTTTTTAAAAAATAATAACAAATATCCCTAAATCAGTAGCCTACCGTATTTTATAATAAAATTAAAAAAAAAAATAATACGGTAATAATAATAATTCTACTTTTATCAACCAATCACAATTAATATAAAAAATGTCTGAGTGGAAATTAATAGAAATAATTAGCCTACTACAAATATATTTACTTAACATTAATTCCAATATTTTCCATTTCCCTGCAGTTTGGGAATTGAGTGGATACTTAGTGTTGACTCGTATAATGAAGCACTTTCTTGCATCTGCCTCAACGCGTGTGTTTCAAAGTGCATTTGATGGCAATTTGACGTATAAACAAAAGCAAATTGTTTGTACAAAAAATAAACTCCAACTTTAATTGCTTTTATCTTGCCAATTACAGCGTTTGCGAAACGGGCGCCACATTTGGCGCCACCGAGCATACCAAACTTGAAGTTTATTAGTTTTAAGTGAATGCATTTGCCTAAATACTAAAACGACAGTCAAATAATTATATTAAGAGTAAAAGGCGATGTAGCTCAGCAAACAAAACTAAAAAAAAAAAAAACACCACTAGCAATTAAGATATAATACTGTTATCTTTACAATAATTAAAAAAAAAATTCCAATAAGAGCTAAGCTAATATAAAATTTAACTTAAACCATATTTTAAGCAACGTGGCCTTAATAGGATTTTTTTTGGAGGTACAATTATTGCGTCAATTATATAGCAGCAATGCTTTCCATGTACGAATACAAAGTAATTTCAGTTAGCTGCGAATTTCAAATTCAGTAAATATTCCTTTGAAGTGCAGTAATGTCATTAGCGCTCGGCAATAAATATAAAAGAATTGAAATAGCGCAATACGTGCTGTATACGTAATTAACTCTGTGGATTTTCACCATCGCCTTTTTTCCTAGATATCACATTAAAATAATAATAATATCGCTCGCTTAAAAAAAAAAAAAACTCCCCCGCCACATTCGAGTACTTTTTTCTTTCCACGATCCCAGACTCTTCGATTAAACATTCTTTTAATTAACGCCATTAAAATATCAAACGATAGCATATATCATTAAACACTCAATAAAACGCAGCAAAGAGCGCAGTCAACACTTTATAAACATATACACTGTACAGTATATACAAACTAGTTTAAATTAGGCATTCCCGTAACAAATTCGAGAATAAGACAAATATTCAAAATCCCTGGATAAAAACAATTATCGCAGAACATCTTCAAAATGAAGAACCCGTTTTCCACATTTAACTAAAAAATAAATTTAAAAAAAAAATCACTATTAAAATGGTATCCTTCACTCCCCCAAAATTAAAACTTTTCATGTTGTAGGTCCATTTCAAACCGAGATCAAACAGTCTGAAATACCCCAGCCTAACTATCTGTTTACATGCAGAACAGAAAGCATTGAGGCAAAAACAAGATAACCTAGACTAAAAGATAAATTAAACCTATCGCGCGAACGTATAAATGACAATTTTGAACGCATGAATGTTTAATGTTGAATTAACCGTTGGTTCTATTTACGTTTCATTAAATCTAGGTTTGACCAACGTGCATTTTGAGCAATTGTATCAGAGTAAATAAAAATCAAAAAAAAAAAAAGTAAAGCGATCTTAGTTATCGATTTATTGATTAGTTTATCGATTTTATTGAACTGTTTGCAAAGTTAAGTACAATGCTCCGAATAATGATAGTGTATCTAGTAGCCAAACACTTTGCTTATAAGCTTTAAAAAAATAAAACAAAGCCGTTTTGAAGTGGGGGGGAAGAAAAAAAAAGCCCATCGGTTAGTAAATCCAGCATTCCCAATTGCGCTCATGTTGACGTAATTAATCCTACAGTTTTCATGTCCAACTTGACAACAAGTAACCCACCAAAAGACCATTTAAAAACCTCGTCATCTTTTGCTGTGTATGCTCCATTTTCATTGTTATCAACGATTCGCGAGCGTAAATATGGTTTTGCTCTCCACTATCTATTTCCCCCTCCAGCTTAAGCTCCGATACTTATTTCACGATAGAAAGACCTTTGCTTTTAAATATAATTTGGTATTTGCCAAAGCGAGCAAACCACTTCTTAAATAAAAGAGATTGAAAGAGGAAAACGGCAATAATGATCTTATGAAACACTCGTCTAGCAAATATCTTAAAAGATAAGAGCCGAGCCCTATAGTATGGCATAAATGTCCATCATAAATAGCTCAGCGGTAGATTTAAGCAGGTTTGAGGTATTAACTCGATCAGTTATCATTTTCTCATTGTTTTTGACGCAATTCGAGATGCTGGAAAGAAGTCCATGTACATGCCGCATTTATATATCTATCCAACCAGTATATCGATTAATCCGATTGGCGTAAACGATTTCTGTATTACATTAAGTGCAGCTGTTGTGGTCTAGTCGATGAAATCCGTAACCACTATTCTATGGGATCTCATCCAGCTCCGGTTCTCTCAAGAAAGAATGTTATGCAACTACTCCACATCTATACTTATCTATTATCGAGACGAGAGATGTCTTAAGAAAAGCAAAAGACTTTAATAGAACGCGCTATTTGTTCGACCGTAAAGGCCATCTCCGTTTATCATTTGGCAATTAATTAAAAAAACAAACTATAAATAAACAAAAAAATTACCCTCTATCTTGTATAAAAACTCCATTTAAGAAAACTTATCTCGCTACAGTATTTTTCTTTCTTTTTTTTTTACCATGTCACGTGCTACGAGAAGCCTAGCGCACTGAACAAATGCTGTAATAGTATCATTGAAATCAGGCTTCGAACCATTTAGAAAATTTGTGCAGACACCGTACAACTACTACAGCAATAATAATTTTTGAAATTATATTGTAGGCTGCAACTTTACTACTGTATCGCATTTTGTGTCATCCTAATAATACGTAATTAAAATGTTACATTTAGTTTACAATAGAAAATAATAAGACAGTAAGAATTCTGTTCTCTATTCTTGCCTAGGCACAACTGGCGCTTTTTGCCTGGGAATTTCAGTTTTAGAACAAAAAAATAGATTTAAGTTACAAGTTATAAAAAAAATTATTTTTATACCAGGAATTAATTTTTTTTTTAAAAAAAAAAAATCTAGCCTTGTATTTGACATTAATTTATTAGTTTTATTTTTGTGCAACTAAGCTATATTTTCAATAAATTTGATAGTTTTTCCATGTTTGAGTCAGCCTTTCTATCAAAATTGATCTCGTCTTACGGCTGTCAAATTTTATTTAAGTTCTATTTTCAATCTTAAAAAAAAAAGAAAAAAAAAATAGAAAGTTGAATTGCGAGTGATTTTTTTATATTTTTTATTTTAAAAATCTAGGATTCCTTTTTTTTTTGTTGAATAATTCACCAAACCATAACGTTTGCAAACGGCAATTCAACGTAACTACCAGTCAATAACGATTGGATATTGGATAAAAGTAACTAGATTTTATTCGAACGTCGAAACGAGCGTGGAAGCGCATAAGCGAGACGGCAATTGAATATGAGAGGAAAAGCGTTGGTAGTTTTTGTAAACTTGGGAACTCAACGTATTGATCGGCAAACCTACATTTTCGTAACTTGCATTGTAAATAAAAATTTGTTCAGAGCAACGATTGACCATTGAGGTGGTGAATGATCTCTAACATGACCTTAGGGAGTTAAAGCAACGTATCGATTAATAGTTTAGGTTTCCATTCAACGAAAAGGGCCGACTTTAACCATTGCTCAACCTTTTACTCAAAATATCCAATAAAATTTTCATTGTTGAAACCCGAAAGAAAAAAAAAGAAAATTTTTTTTTTTAGATCTCGAGATCCAAACGAAACGACCATAAAAGCGATAAAATAAATAAATCAAGTTTACCTTTTGAACGATAAATATTTCGTAGACCACGCAAATAGCAGCCACGGTAATACCTTGTTCTTTGCATAGCATTGATGCAGTCATCGATAATACACATCGCAATAGATGTTTCCAGTCTGAAATAAACAAACATAATTTTATTTTATTTCGTTAAAAGTAAATACCGGTAATATTTTAAATAATCATTAAAACCTGAATTTTTTTTAACGAAAATCAAAGTCAGATGCCAAATTCAATAAAAGTGCATCGAATCCGATTAGAGAATAAAAAAATAAATTATTCGACCTTCAAATTCACTTTTTTATTATTAATAATTCTCGCCCATAAACATACACGAGAAATAAATAATAAATGCAGCTGATATTATTATTATTAATAATAAATAGAGAAAATTTAATGCATAATATTTTCATCATGTTAATTCTTATTTATAACATTAAATTTTTTTTTAATACCGTAAATGAAATGATGATTCAATTTTGAATCGTGTTGCTTTGTCTAGCAAAAAAAAATATATTTCTAATTTGCTTATTTTCCAAAATAATAATAATATTATTGTCCAATTTTGACATTTGAAGAGAGGAAAAATTACTAAAATTTCTGTAATTTGTTCACAGTTTCTAATTGCTCGGAATTAATATTATTAAAAGATCAAATTTTAGACCCTACGAAAACTGTTTTTTTAAGATTAATGTAAAATAATTTACGTTCAATTTTCTAAGCCCTTTAAAAAACGATACTGCGCTTAAAACAATAATTTATTGCGAATATTTTCTTACATCGCTAAACTCAATTTCGATCTAAAATTAAAAGCGTATCTAATTTAATTTAAACTTTAATAAGATTTCAGCCCAAGAAACGATAATACAATTGAAAATCCATTAAAAATGATGAGAAAAACGTCCATAAAACGTTGCAACGGCAACAACAACAAGAACCTTTCGCATTATAAAAAAAAAACGCACATACACACACTTTATAATACTGAACGATAGATTTTTAATTGGCATCCTCAATCATCAACACCACATTGATTTTACAACGTTATCACACGGCCTTTTCTGCCTCTCAATCTCTCTACGTTAAGCTTATAGTTATTAATATTCCTCCTTGTAATTAACATTATGAATACCGCTCAAACCCAAATTGAATTCTTTCCCGACGCTCAAAATTTTTCGCTACAAAATTCTCTCTTCCAAAAATAATAATAATAATAATAATAAAAAAATATCTCGCGCGCGCAGACACACATAAAATGAGCTATGCAGCTCATTAAGTTGCGATACAAACGAAGAATCTACTCTAAATTGGTATGCAAATCAATTTAGCATCTTTTCTGCGTAATCGATAGATATCCCGTGGGAGGTTTTAATCATAGCACGTTTCACGAAGAAGACAAGACTCGGTAAACGTCTATATTACGCCACCGTATCCGTAAAGCGCGCGCGCGTACGGTACACGTGCACGGAGCTAGAGGGCGTCAATTAAAGCGTCGATAACTCACATAACTTCAATCTTTGTAGAAATATTCAAACAAAAAAAAAAAAAATAAAAAGAATGAGAGAGCGAGAGAAAGGTCCGTATTCGCCGAGTTTGTCACCAACCAATTAATATGAATATAATACTCTCATCAATCTTAATAAGAAAAAGTTGAAACCCCTTTGGGCGTCGAGTTTCTCCCTCCCATCTCATATCCCTCCACCCTTTTCACCCTCACCTCTTAACCACGTGTCGATTTATGTACACATTCCACTTCTTTACCAATTCGATTTTTCGTGATTAATCATTCTTTCGTGAACTTCTTATCCAGCGAACTGAATATTTAAAGTGCAATCGATCCGATGCGAATATATATATTGAACCGGTACGACCTAGCACGCAATTCTACATAACACTCGACTTCTTAAAAAAATATAATAATAATAAAAAAAAATCGATCGTTACGCAATTAAAGCGCGGATATTTTGACAGCTCCAAGAAAATGATAACACGGGTGATACGCTCTCGCACTTTCCCAACTCTCCTTTTTGGATGTCAATAAAATGATTTATAACGAAATTATTTGAGAAACTGGTTGAGTCGACGCGTTTAAATAAAAGATAACCTTATATCCAAATCTCTCTTGCCAAATTTTTTCCATGTTGCTAAATACTGCA
The DNA here is from genome assembly GCA_034692225.1 of Polydesmus complanatus. Classification (NCBI taxonomy): domain Eukaryota; kingdom Metazoa; phylum Arthropoda; class Diplopoda; order Polydesmida; family Polydesmidae; genus Polydesmus; species Polydesmus complanatus. The sequence continues at coordinate 35,913 of JAQGAZ010000400.1, read as the reverse complement.
AGAGTAGCTAAAAAAACCCGTCTTGCAATTTTACTCCATATTTTCGACTTTTTTTTTAAGGTGAAAAAGGTAGTTGGAAAATAACGAAGTTCATCAACAAAAGATACTGGTATTAAAAGTTTCGGTGACACAAAAAAATAAATTTTTATTTCTAAAGAATTTACAATAACATTGCAAGCTTCGTTGTGTTTTAATGGATTTTAAATATTACAAAACTTTAACCCTTTTTGACAAAAATTTAAAACCTATTTTATTTTAATGCAGCATGGCACACTATGATTTATCGTTTAAATTTTGCGGCAAAATTTTGTGTCCAAATCTATGATTTCAACATTTATCTTGTGCTTAAGTGAAATTTATGCAGTATTTTAAAATCTTTTATGATAAATCTTTGCAAAAAAAAAAAAAAAAAAGTAATTCAAAGTCGTTAAATGGCATGTGTTTCAAATTTGACTAAATACCCCTTCCCTATTATTTCTAGATAATTCGCTACCGCCATTAGCCTCGCGATTCGCGAGCAAATCATCAACAAAGATTTCTATCTTTCCTATTCAACTTAGAATATCGCATTCTGTATCTAAACTGCTTTTAATAAGATGTATCTTGCGCGGAAAGAAGTACAGATTAAAGAAGACAGTTCCACGAGATGTTTAATCGATGGATATGATTCCTTTACTTGAAGCTGGTCTATTTTATTTTATTTTTTCAGTTCTATTCGCAAATTGGTGATTTCACCAGTTACATTTACAGTTTTCCCCTCGAGACTTCTTTTTTGCATCAATTGGCATTTTTATTAAATTAACACTGTAATTTTTTTAAAAAATGTTTATAAGCATTTAAACAGCAAATAATGTAGGCCTACCGTAATTACCGGTAAGTCAAAATTAATTAACGAAACATTTACAGACCTCAATCTTTAAATATTCATAAACATTAACTATAATTTGGTCTGCAATTAAAAAAAAAACAAACCGGTAATTTCTTTTTTAACAACAAATATTGCTTTAGGACATTTACATTAAATAAAAAGTAAATTTTGACAATCTTTGAAAATTTAATAATTAAAAATGAAATAAATAAATACTGTACTGTACATTCAAATATTTGATGAATGCACTTTTTTTTTTTTTTTTAAAAAAAAAGAAACTATTATGCTGCGTATAAAAGCAATCAATAAAATTGTATGAAGCGTATAAAATAAAAAAATTGCAATTGAAATGCATACGTTTCTTGAAAACATTTTTTTCTTGTTTCCTATTTTTTCTCCCTCCCTCCTGTTGTCATAGCCGCATTTATAAAAGTCGTATACGCATATGCGCGTGCAAAGTTATTGAAAAAAGTTTTTTTTTTTATTTTCCTTCACTTATACCGCACACCATATCGGTATCGTGAAAAATAATAATAATAAAAGAAAAAAAAAATCTCCAACATAGTCTGACAGCATTCAAATATACGTGTGTTCGTCGCAGAGTTACATCAAAAAACATATTGAAACTGCGAATGTAAAAATAAAAATACTATATCAGCTTGAGTACCACTTTACTCAAAATGACACCTTTAGATTTTTTTTTATTTTTTATTATTCTTTTCAACTTTTCGTCCGAGAATTTCCATCAATGTCCGCCAAAGAAAACCCGCGTTTAAAACTATGCATTCATAAGCGTATGCTCGAATCGGCAGCAAACTTATTAGAATTTTAATACATTCCTATTTCTCCGCTAGCAAATTTCTCTTTTTTTATTTTTTATTTCTCTTATACTTTGTACATTGTGCAGGGTCGAATTGAGACGAGTTGAACACTAGTGGACACCACCCACTGGCGCTTAAATATATAGATGTAAGATCAACCAGTGGAAATTGTCCATTAACGTGATCCAGCTGTCGCCAACCTCGCTTTATATAAGTTTATATAAAAAGAATAGTTTCAGCTTGAGAAGTTTACGGATAAGGAAATAACAGAAAGCAGATCGATAGATATAAAGCAAAGCCAAATAAAGGAAGCGGCTGGCGCATAAAAACGTTAACACGAGGCACGTGCACGTGTATCGAGTGGCACTTGATGCTAACAAGAAACAAAAAGCGCAATCTCAACCAGGCGAAAAAGATTTTTTTTATATACCGTAATACATATATATTTTTTTATCACTTGCTCGGCTAAAACAACAAAAGACCATCACCTGCACCTCCAAAAACCCCCGACATACTATTATATTATTTCCTGCAAGAGTTGTAGAGGAAACGAAGAATGGACCCTTAAAAACATTTTTACCGCAGAATCTTCAACTTCGAACTATTGTTTTCAAGCAACTACCGGGTAGATTTGTTTTTATTTATTTATATTCTGTATTTCCACCGTTTTGGCGCATTTATTATTTCTTCATTTATCGTTTTCCTACAGTTTTTTTTTCTTTTTTCTAGTAAATCAATATTTGAGCTAATAATTTTTTATTTCTTTCATCCGTCATCACAAACTAATATTTTTTCAACATAGTGCTGTAGTACAATATCATCCGTTAATAAATGATTAGTAAATAAATATTAAAAGCAGATTCTGCTTATATTTATTTATAATTTAGTTTCATTTTTTTAAAAAAACCACCAACTTCTGTTTAACTTCCAAAAATATTAAGTTTCAAAATAAACATTTTAAATAAATAAAAATTTAATTACAGAATATAGGCCTATTTGCTTTTTTTAAAAAAAAAAAAAAAATCCCGCTATTTAACTTCAAAAAAATAAAATTTTAAAGTTAACATTTTAAATACATAAAAAGCGGTTTTTTTTAACCGCTGTTCTACTGCAAAGAAGTTAAATTTTAAGGTAAACATTTTAAATAAATAAAAATTTAAAAAAACCGCTGTTCAACGCCAAAAAATTAAAATGTCAAAATAGACATTTTAAATATTATATTAAAAAAAAAACAATACTTTATTCAACATTTTACGGTAAACAAATTTTGACTGTAAAACACAAGCATTTATTACATTAAATAAATTATTTAACTGCATTTAAATTTGTACTTTAATAAATTTAAACAATTGAACACCACTACGCAATAATATGCATTAATTTAAATTGTCTTATCCTCCAATGAATAAAATAAATCAATAAATTCATTTTCAGTCAATTACGTAGACGATTACGTTCATTAAAAGCGCAACTTTAACGTACGCCTACTGTTCGCCTTTATATCCTGTACTTGACTCTGCATGCCGTGTGTTGGCTTTTATTTAATTCGAGTTTTCGTTTTAAAAACGGCAGATCGAGTTTCCGCCATTCAAATGCTTCCCGAGCAACTTGGGTGGGTGATAAGCAAAATTTTTAATGCGTAATACGACCTTTTAAACAACATCCTAAAACACTGTGCGAACAGGCAATTTCTGAACCGTAAATTAAAAGTAACGAATCAATCCACGTTAGAAATTTAATTATAAATAAACGTCTCTACCACTAATTGCGAAGCAAGCGTGTCATCACCTTTTTAGCTGGAAGCCAACAAGGCATCTGACAACGCGTCATGCCAATGCGTAAAATGTCAACTCAACCTCCGAACCGTCACATCACATCCCCCCCCCCCCTCCCCTACCCAACTCCCCTTAGATATTCATCACCTAACCACCCCCACATCTACACCGTTCTAAAGCCTTTTGCCCCCTTCAACAAAATTAATTTTGCATGACGCCGATAAGATCATTGAGTAATCTCGCTCAACATCGTCTCAAAAGCACACTGCGCACGTGATCAATTTCATAATAATTTTACTTGATGAATTAAAAATTAACATACATAATAATAGCTTAAAAATAACATCGTTGTTTATTTTTGAAAACACAAGTATTATGTGTTTTTTTTTTCTTAAATAATAAAATTAAAAATTATATTTCTTCATTTGAATAATTTCGGCTCGATTTAAATTTTATAAATAACTTTTAAATTTAATATTAATTTTTTTTAAAATTAATAATAAGTTACCGTTTCTATTTAAACAATATTGTTGCCATTTTGAAATTAAAGCACTATGAAATTATGGTACTACAATTATACCGGGTAATATTTATTAAAAACATTTTAATAAATAAACAAATAAAAATCGTCTTTTAATTTTTTTTTTCTCCAACTTTTGAAATTGAATTTTATTTTTTTCCATTTTGAAGTTTTTTTTCCATTTTATATTTTGACAGCAAATATTACATAAGCAAAAAAAAAAAAATGCAATATTTCTTTTCCCCCTTAACCTAAAATTTAACCAAAAAGATAAGCGTTGCTTTTCGCTTTACTGTATTTTTTTTCTTCTTTTTTTTTTTTTTTTAAAAAAAATAAGAAAATCAATGAAAAATAAAATGATGTTTACCAACTTTTGTTGCATAAATTGGATATGAAAAAAAAAATAAATAAAAAAATGGTAGAATATGCATTGGAAAATCCGTGCTCAGTAGCGCGTCAGTCATTCCACTCTCGTTTAATTTCCTCAATTGTATTTCTCAGCAGGATCATAAAAGACGTAAAAAGAACGATAAAAATTACTATCAAACACATTACATTTAAGGCCTTTTATTAATAAATGATTTTCCATATATTTCGAGTAATTTAAATAAAAATCCCTCGCTTTATGAATAAATATAAAAACACTACTCATCGATTTGCGCAAACACCGCGGGTAATTTCGCAATACAAAAAAAAAAGGAAGTTCCATAATTTAAAAAAAAAATCATTCAAACTTCAAATAAATCTTCAAAAAACTGAAGGTTCTCCATAATCTTCTCGCGTAGTTATAGTACAGTATAATTATATTTAAAAAAAAAAATTGTTAGTGGAACATCAGCAACGTCCGGTTATGAGCTTTAAGACGCAAATTGCTCATCTAAAATCAGTAATACTCAGCAATATTTCGTCAAACATGCATAAAAAGTAGCACAATAAAGCGTACATGACAAGCACCATTATTACATGTATAACCATTAAATCGCTTACACAAGGAAAGAATATGTTACCACCGTAATGGCAAATCTTTTCAAACTGCGTTTTTTTTTAATTTATAAAACACATTAATTTATACGAATTTCATTAAAAATTATTCCGCCATAGATTCAACACGACGAACTACATTTTTTTACTAGCGATATTTCTGGATACAATACTATACTATTCTCCACACCCCCCCCCCCCCCCCCCCCCCAATTGGAAAAAATAATATAGCTTTAAGAGAGAATATTTTCTTCTTAACGAAAGAAAAAAAACCTAAGGTTTCTTATCTCTTCCTTCTACTTTTTTTTTTCTTTCTTAAAAAAAAATAAATAAAAGAAAATCGAATCTTGATCCACTATTAAGCCGCATTAAAATTTAACGATACCACGAAATCAAATGAAAAAAAAAAAATCCGACAGTATACGTTTGTAAATAAATAAAAAAAAAAATTGGCTAATTAAAAAACCACACCTCGTCGTCGTGGATATATCCAACTTGATGCAACAACAAATAACTAATACCCAATGTTATGGATATGCAGCGGAAACAACACGAGAACGACGCTTATTTCGTATATACAGTATAAAAAAAAACTCGTTAACAAAAACGAAAATAGCCGACGTAAAACTTTTCTCTCTAGTTCTTCACGACGCAAAAAGCCTGCTTGTAATGCAATTTAAGGCGATGAAATGCGAAGACATAAACCCGAAACGAGTCATTTCAAACAAGCCAAGCAGATACAGTAGTAAAGAAAATTTACTTAATTTGACCAGAATTCCATTTGCCGTGTGATTCGTTTGGCCAACAAAAAAAAAAAAAAAGTAAGAAGAGAAGAAAAAAAAAAATGTTCTATAAAAATTGAGCACAATACGTAAGTCTTGTACATGTAAAAGAAAAAGTTTTCTTTTTTATCGTCAAAATGTGGTTTAAAGACTTTTGAGTTTTGTTCCCAATTTTCTCTCTCTCTCTTTCTTTCGTTTTTATTCTTTCCTCGTTGTTAGCCATACACTTGAAACGTTGAACATGTCCGTGTAAAAGAGTTTTAAGTTTTGTATTGAAATTTGAGACGAGTGTAAATGCGAAGACAGAATGATGGTGATGAAAAGGAAAGCGGAGACTAGTGTGTGTGTGTGGAGAGCTAGCGAGTTAGGTGGTTTCGTAGCTCTTAAATAGGGACAAAAGCTCGCCATCTCTTATTTGAAATCGATCGATATACGCTCGAATGCTTTGGGATTTGAAACGCACTTGGCTGGGTACTCCAAAAAAAAAAAAAATCAGACCACTTACATTTATATTTACATTAAAATGTTATATTTAAGCGATTAACCACAAAATCTCTTTTTAAAGCAGAAAAAAAAAACTTTTTTTTTTTATAAACAGAAATAAAGTTTTTAAGTTTTTTTTTTAAATACAAAAACAAAATTCTAGTTTTTAAAATAATGTGGATATTATTACTATCGCTCCAATTGGTATGTCTCCTATGAAGGGGCAAACAATCACAGCATCGCTGCTTAGCCAGGAAACAGAATAAAGGGCGCATCATGTCATGCTCTTTTTCCAAGAAATCCTATAAAATTCTCATGAAAAAAGCAAAAAAAAAAAATATATTTACAAATCGAAACCAAAAATACGAAACTCCAGATCTATAACGATCAATAATAATAAATAATAATAATAAGAAAAAAAAATCGAAAGTTGTCGAGATGTTGCGCGCTCAAGGCTCTTCAAGTTCAACAAAGATGAGTCTCCTTTTGTAGTCACAAGAAGATTAAATTAAATAAATAATAACAAAAAGCAAGTTCAGATTGAACGACAAAAATGCATTCTTCCAAAATAAAAAAAAAAAAAAAACATTTTAAAAAATACCATAAAACAACATCCACCAAACCGATTTCCCTAACCTATTAAATTCAAACCAACTTTAACCAGATCCCAAATTAAAAATCGAATAAACTCTTAAAAATAAATTCTTAAAACCTCTTTTTTTTTACATCAACATGTACTTTGATAAACGACAACTTTACTCAAAAAGTTGTGTAAAATGTGCCAGCACTCGCTTGACCCTGTAAAAATAACTTACAATTCAATTACACTATCAAAAAACTTAAATCACTACGCAGTGTTGTTTAACGTATGCGCTCGCTTAATACCGCTATAAAAAAATAAAAAAAAAAAAACGTCAAAGATGGCTAGTGGATTTAATATTTTCGCTGGTGCAATAAGAATTGCACTCAAAATACGAGTAGACTTACACGCTTAACTTTTATTAAAACCAGACATTTCTACAAATCCTTCTCGAACATAAATTTATTCTGACCAATCGTCTTATGTGACCCGTGATGTAAGCCTCACTTCACCATTTTATTACATTTCTTATACAATAAATATAATATTATATCGTGAGTACCACTAACATTTGGAACAAATCTTTCTCTCTCAAAAAAAAAAAAAAAAAAACTTATATATGCAAATGTCCATCTGCTCTTTAAAGAAAAAGTCAATCGTATCATCCGATGAGTAGAAGAAAGCGAGAGAAGATGAAAAAAAAAAAAAAAAGAAAAAAAGAAAAATATAGAGTACATGTATAATGATTGGGACATGCGCATAAAAGCTACGTCAAGCGTAAAATTCGGCGATGGTGATGGATATAGTTAGATGCAAACGTCAGCAGATATAAAAGTTGAACAAGTAGAAATGGAAAAAGGCACTTAGTCGTACGCTGCAGAGGCTTAATGAAGTACCAATTCCATGTTTATATACAATTCATGCAGATATTATGTAAAGATATTCCTATATTTGGGAGGAGAGTTTAAAAATTGCACTCGGAGCTGTGCGAGTAAATGAAAAAGAAAGAATCCGGGGACGATAAAATGTTGTATGCTATATTAAAGAGTCGTATTTGTCTTCGTCAACTATCATCTGACATAAACATAAAATAAATCCCATAAAACGCATTTTTGTTTATCGTCAGAGTGGCATCTACTCCACAAACACACACACACACACACACACAGAAAAACGGCTATCCGAATCTCCCTTCTACACGTTCCAAAGCATAAGCCTAAGAGAAAAAGTCAACGTAAAAAGAAATCATAAAAGATATTCTGACACTCTGCCAACCTACATCTATACGTGTCCATTAAAAAATATATTTTTTTGTGCCATGAATGCCATCAAATGAAATCTGCCAAAAACTTTATTCGAGAAATTTTTGAAAGAGATAGAAATAAACTTTTATAAATTATGATAGAAAAATCTGAAGTGAAATGAAAAAAAAAAAAGAAAAATCTCCAAGAAGCGTTATCTACTCTATTCAAAAGAAGCCTAGCGTTGTAATTTATGGTTGATGGAATCAGAGAGAACAAATAAGAATCCGTCATATACGTCTGATACACACGCATTTAGAGCAGAAATTAATGGCATGGTCATTAGAGAATGGAAAGTCATCAAGTAAATGTACGAGCCAATTACTAATCTGCACAATGAGTTTACTCTTAGGCGAAATATCATTGCTCGACCCCTAACGACTTAGGCGACTTAAATTGCTCGCACGCTTCAAACTCAGCTCTATATCTCTCAACTCTTAAAATGCAACTGTAGGCCGAAGCATTTATCAAATTCCCTTAATGAAATGCGGGCGTATACCAGGTTACGCACGCAGGCGTTAAGCGGTGAATAGAACGTTTTGGAAAGGCAAAAATAAAAAAAAAAAAAGCTGTTTTAGCAAAGAAGAGAAGAATCAACCGCAAAATTTACGGTAGCATCGTGCGGATGATTTACATCGAAAGAAGAAAAGCGTTCAGAGACGTGTTTTACTCCGAGATGTATTGAGAGGAATATTTCAGGCTTCATTACTGCTGTCTGTCAAAAAGAAATCATTCGATGAAACGAGTTAATATATTCTCGGGCAAATCCAATAATAATTTTATTTTCCAAAACAATAAAAAAAAAATATTATAATAAAAATTATTAATAAAATTAATAGTCTTGTTACCGGTACTAGCACAATGTGGGATTGGGCTTAATTATCTTCACGAAATTATTATTATTTTTTTTTAATTTTTAAAGCTAAAAATTAAAATTTTATACTTTAATATTGTTCGGAAACGTCTTTAAAAAAAACTACACGGCGAAGAGTCCTCACGGAGTGAGTTTCAGAATATGGAAATGGTCAAACTTAAAGGAAAAGTACACACGCGGCGCCGTAAACGACATGGGAAAACAGGGAGCCCCCTTTTCTCTGATAATTATATTAAAACGGTGCAAAAAAGTGCGTTCTGAAATCCAATAATTACTGTAACTAAATAAAACTAGGAAAGGCTCCGAAGCTCGTTTATAATATGCATTCTTGAATTATTATTCCACACTTTTTTGGAAAAAATAATAATTCAGTAAATACCGGTACGCACTCGAATTTTAAAAAAAATCTATTTTTATAATTAATTTTAATGAAAAGTAAAAACTTTTATGCTTTTCTATTTTAAAAAAAAAGTTTTTCTTAAAAACATCATTACACCATTTTAAAAAAGGCACAATAACATAAATATATACGAGTATTTTTTTCTAATCTTGAGTAGATTCTTTTATTCGTCTCATGACCATCGAAACTTGAGTTATCCACTCTAATGCGCATTCCATTGAAACTGTAAAACTCATTAAAGTGCAGAACCATTCAATTTCTAAAGCTTTCAAATCGTTTCAAAAAAAAAAAGAAAAGAAGAAGAAAAAAAATTAGATACCGGTATAGGCCTACATCGCATCAGTAAATAACAGTTGAAAAACGCTCAGTTGGGGAATGTAGATTGGCGTAAACGACAAAATAAATACGAAACAAAGTGAAAAGAAATTAGAAACGACTATATACCGTATTCCGTAAACTATTTATCTGTACAATAACATATAAAACAATACGCAAGTTCCGTAAATGAAATTGTAGACTTCCCCCGCGCATTAGGAAAAAGCCTAACATTTCTCTCTTTTTCAACTCGTTTCTTTAATGATAGTTGACGATACATCTTCTTTCATGTTTTGTTCCCTTAACTTGCTCGGGTCGTCGATCATCATTATCTTCCACCTCCAAACCGTCCCTTCCTCATGCACACACACCCACCCGACCCGCCACCAAAAATGAAAATATGAAGGTGATCGAGTCAAGGTGTATTTCCGCGGCATTCAATTTTGTGCAGAAGCATTTCCTTACCCGCGCCAACCGTGTACGTGTACATCCCGCCCAGATTCAACTATGTTATCATCTTCATCTTTTTTTTCTTCTTCTTCTTTCACTTCTTCTCGACTCGTAAAAATCAAGATATAAAAGATAGATGAGAATATATTTATGAATAGAAAGCGTGATAGTAGGCCTATGGGTGTTTTACACAAAATAAATGTTAAAAAAAAGCACTCACTCCATCTCCACCTACCGAGGGGCCTTTAACTTAACTCCTCATTCTTCACCCCTCTTCCCATCCCTCCTTGCTTCTTTCCATAACACCCTCATCTCTAGCACATATCAAATAATCATAGTTATATATATAGCGAGCGGCATCATTTAAAGACAAGATATAGAGAAAACAGGATGGAAGTTGTGAACTTGTGGAGCCCCCAGTGTCACATCCGCTAGTGCAGATAACTTTCTTAACGATGAGTGAATATCGAAAGCCTTGTATCAGGTGAGTTGTGCTTGCATAGACTACAGCTCCCCTCTCCAAAACTTATTGCAGTAACTTAGAAATACGGTACAGTATATCGAATGAATGAGAGTGCCAACTGCCAAGGCATGTTTACATAAGACCCAGGCTCGAACGAGCACGCGAACGCAACGGATTTTCCAATTATATATAATATTATTTTCGTTTGCAATGAAATATTTTCAAAATGCCCAATAATACGTCATCTTTAAACTGCAACTAATCCTCACCAAAACTGAAAACTAGTCTTGAATACAAAATTTGTTTATAATAAATGACCGTAAGTGCTACTAAATCAACATTGCTAAATTGACGGAAAATTTCTAACCCAATTTAACTACCGTACAGTATACTACGTACGGAGATTACTATAATAATTATAGAATAGGGTATAGGAAAACGTAGGTAAAGGTTACCGGTAGTTGTTTTTAAAAAATTATTTTAGTCGCCAAAAGCAAATAGTTTGGGAAACAACAAATAAAATCTTGAGGTCATACAATTAACATTTTGGCTCTGTGGCGCAAGAATAAGTAAAGAATAAGCAAAATAAACGAGAATTAAAAACTTGCTTTTGCAATCACAAATCAATATTAAAGCGTTTGATCAACAAGGGAATGATAAGTAATTATAATCAGAGTTTTGAATAAAAATAGGTTGAGAGCTATAAAACGGCCAGAAAATTAAAAACGTACCGATAATGTAAAACAAAATTAAAAAAAACAAAAAAACAACAACAGCTAAAATAAATAATGAAAGTTATTAGAGCGAGTAATTTGAAAGAAAAGAAAGTTTTACTCGCGCTAGAGAGAATAATCATGTCCTTGAGAAATTCTCGGTCGCGTAAGACGCACGTGCAAATGTACCTTTAGGGAGTCGCGAAAGGGGGGAATGTCAAAATTGAAGAGAAAAATGATTTTGAGTCTTATATGGTGTAAGTTTCATATATCTATCTAGGTAATTTGAACTTATATCTCCGGAAAGAACTTCAGACGGAAGTAATGAAAGCGGTAGAGGCTGTTACGCACTTAAAGTAAAAAAGAAGAAGAAGAAAAACAAAAAAAAAAAAAAAAAAAAAAGCGAAAAAATAAAAATGAGAGAAAATTTTCGTGAACTTTTGGCTGTACGAGAGCATATGTGCGTGATATAAAAGTTGTGAGCGAGCAGTGAAGTGAAATAAACGCGGTTGGCCAACACATAAAAATCATATTTCATAGCCTATTTTCATATCAACGGAGTTTAAGTACATGTTGTTAGTAGAGAAACATTTGAAGGCGTGAAAAGTACCGGCGCGAAGATAGCAAAATACCACTTTCTCGCGCATGTGCATACAGAGATAGTGAGATGAAACCCCCCCACCCCCCTCTCTCAAAAAAAAAAATAAATAATAAAATAGGCGGTGCGACGAGATCTAACGCTAATTAACACTCTAGTTCATTTATATTTTGCACATAGTAGTGTATAATTAAATGTTACTCTGCACTCGTACGCCATCGAAAATAAATTTCACACTCTCTTTTTCCTTCATCATTTCACGTTAAGGAGAGGAGGCAGTTGGTAGACGTCAATAGATTGATATATGACCATCATTAGTCACTGACGATTAATCAACCACGTAATGAGCCCAATTAAGCGCCATAAATTTTCAATACAAGCCGGCAATTTTGTGCGCATTTTTTAAAATTAATTAGACCTATAGGAATCAGATTATCTCGGAGTACATGTAATTTCTTCTATTATTAATTAAAAGGCGGGGATGGGAACTATTTACAGAGTGGGCTAAAACAAAATTTAGACGGTACAAACTGTGCTTTACAAAAATAATCAGCTAAATAGTAACTTTTAAAATCAAATTGATTCAAACAACATGAGAGGCCCAGAGGAAGACAAGTGACCTTTGATTCCCTGTGGGGGTGCCACATCCGATGGAGCACCAAAATTGAAAAATGTTGTTAAACGATTTATTATTTTAGAAAACAATTGAAATGAAAACATGGCTCATATTTTCCATTGGGATTGATAAGCATGAATTTTGATTGACTGTCCCCGGGTCACACGTTGATACTGGTTTCGAAAAATGTCCAGAACAATAATTCTGTCAAAGTGTGTTTACATTTATTTGACCAGCCCTGTACAGTATTATACTGTATAATATTATACTTACAGCATCATTAAACCCTAATTTTTAATTAATACCGGTAATTACTTTTACATTATTTAGTTAAAACCGGCATTCAAATAGTAGTAAATACTGTGTACCAGTAAAATGAGTAAAAAAACTTTAATTAAAAATATTAATCCGCCTAATAAAATTATATGATTAAAATTACAGTACCGGGTATTATTAAAAGAAAACAAAAAAATAGAAAATAAGATAAAACGTTTATTTTTTAACGACTATCCTTAATCGTTTTTAAATTGATCTTCGGCAAAATGCTCGTGTAACCAGAACCTTAATCGCCAAGCGCTAAAACTACGCGATTTCAATTTCGCTTTCCAATTTGGGAAATAGAGAGGAAAAAAACGTGTAGAATTTGAAAAGTTAATTTAATTTTTTAATTCTGGATCTCGTTCTTTTCATCGAATGGAATGCATAGAGGAATTGCGTGACGGCGCATTCAAAGTGGATGGTGGATAAGGCGATTTGTGAACCCTCCTCCCGCCTCACCCCTCCTCCATCTACGCCAAGCCACTAGAGTGTAGCCGTGTCAGTGATGAGACGTCGTTATATAAACGATTACACGTCGAACCCTTTATTTTTCCGCTTCATTCAATTTTCAGAATATATTTTATAAATTGAGAAAAAGTAGGCGTTGTGATGGTGAATTACGAACAGCCATGTCTATATTTTACATGCCGGGTTCCCATAAGCTTCGTCTACTCCAAAGAATAAAAACGAAAAAAATACGTAACTATAGGTGAAAAAGCGACGACGGCATCAAGCATGTACAGTACGTGGTAAATGTGTTTGGTGTGAGCAAGAAAAAAAAAAAAAAAAGAAAAAGAAATGAATTCCATTCCACCACCTAATAAATGCTTAACTTTACCGTAGAGAACAAGACATCTCTAGCGATGGTGGAGTGGAGCCGCGAGTTTCACAAACTTTGAGATACAGTACAAGAAATATTGAAAGAGGTGTTGTATGCCAACAAAAAAAAAATAGTTTTAAAGTAAGAGTTGGTTGTCTATGAGTATCCATTCGTATTTACCATAATGATGTTAGCGCCCTAAGAGTGTTTTTTCATCTCTAACAACTACCTCCGGATGTAAAAATTTCATGGCGAAGCATTTGCTCGCATGCATGCTTATCTCGCTGTAAAAACGCGTGACTGTATACAAGTACGTGCATACATATACAAAAAAATTATAATGAACCCCGGTGTACTGCGCACACGTGCAATAAATATGTACGCAGCAGCCTAGCTTTTCATCAGCCCCCGTAATATGTAAGTGTGTGGTTGAAGATGACGACCAATGCCAAAAAAAAGCATTTACATTCCTTTTATTATAATATTCATTACACCAATATACCACCGCTTATGATTAACTTTTTATCCACGACTACCGCCGGAAATGAAGCTACACTTGATCGAATTATCAAAAGAATAGAGAAAATAACCGAAGAGCAACAACAACAAAAAAAAAAGTATAAATAAAACGCAATTTTGCAAGAATAAATACATACTTACACGCACGAAAAGTTATTGAAATACCAAGTACGAGTAGTTAGAGCCCCAAAAAAAAAATTCTTCTTTTTACATTAATTTATTTTTCGCTGAATATTTGAAAGGTTTATTATTCCCAATATCTCATTTTTCTAAGTAAGAAAGTAATAAACACAAAAGAAATTATTATAATAAAAAGAACCTTTGGAATTTTTGAACAGATCGGTGTTAAGAGTTTATTTTCATCTACTAAAAACAAAAGTTTGGAGTTTTCTAATAAAAAGTATATAAATTGTATTAAATTAGAAATTCAGATAAGCACTTATAAAAAAATAATAGTAGTAGAGCAAATAAAGCCTTCAGCATAGTTCTGCTTGATACGTTATCAAAAGAAAGCTACAGACAAAAATTAGCTAAGCGAAAAGTCAAAAACACGGAGAGAGAAGAAGAAAAAAAAAAGTTAATAGGACAAAACCTACCGAGACCTCACGGTATAATTTAGTGACGCACATGTCAATGGTCTCTATTAAAAAAAATGATTATAATAGGGTCTGCCCTTTAAAAAAAAATATATATCAATGCTCAGCATAACGATAAAAAAAAAAGTGAAACGCATATTTTTTTTTATCGCTTCAATCCTTTCGTTGTCTCTCTCATTTTAACCCTTTGCTTTCCACACTCATTTCCCCCAACGCGTTGAATAGAAACTCCAACACGCACACAAGGTTTTTTTTTTGGAGGGGGGGTATACTTCAACCGTTTTCATCAACGACGCTCATCAATCACCCTCATTCTTCAGTCTTCCCTCCCATAAAAAAAAAAAAAGTAAATCAGAATATTATGAAAAGGAGAGGGGGGGAAAAAATCCCAGACGAAGAAGTTGTACAATTATTTTTAATACAAATTGTAGACTATTAATTAAGATCGTAAATATGGGAAGAAAAATGTGTATTCAAGAATTTTATTTCGTGATTCGAATCAATTTATAATAATTGTAATTTATGCGGTAAATTAAGAGAAAATGAAAAATATAATTCAATTAAAGTTCAACTACCCTTTCTTTGAAAACAAATTGTAGGCTATAATATTCTACTTCTCAAAAAAAAAAAAAAAAAATGAATCGACGATGTTTACCACCAAAAACTGTTCCGAACGATTTAAGACCAGAGAATTTAATTCAAAAATACATTTGCTTTATTAAGCAAAAACAATTGAAGATGGAAAGAAAGAAGAAAAAACATAGGAGGAGAAGAAAAAAAAATCATTTTCCTCTCATATTTATATAAAAACACGCGAGCTGACAAACGAGCGTAATAACAAATGTTTACCATAGTTTATGCCGAGCAATACGTTAATCTATATATATATATTTTTTTATACGCATATAAATAAAAAAAATGTGCTGAAAATGAGTTCCTATATGTATAAAACAAAACAAAATCCATATTTATTTGCAGATAGCCTATTTCCTCTACGAACTGTTCAACCGTAAATGTTCTATTTAAATAGTTGAAATTTGAAACCATATCGCGCAACATGACGTATTGTATGCAAATGTATAAAAATTGATCCCATTTTTTTTTTCTTCCCCATTCTCTTCCCATATTTTTTTTTTAATACTTTTTTCGGCGTAAAATGTTTGTGAAAATGACATTTGTTTTGTTTTTAGGAAACGGCGATATATCATTCTTTCCAACCAACCAAACTAACAACAACAACAACATGCCACACGTATACATTTAGCAAAACAAATTAGAAAGCGGCAACAATTTTTTTTTTAAATCCAGACATTACACATGCAAAAGTAAGTATAAACGTACACACACACACGTCGAAATAATCTTCCAAATAATTGTATGAATTTGGCATTTAAAAGAAAAATCATTGCACGCGATTTACACATTCCGTCGTGGTAACAAAAACAATGAGGAAAAATAATACAAATAAACCTAACACAAAAAAAAAAGCTCATCTTAAACTTAAAAAAAGAAAACAACATGGATCTTTCTCTACTATCTATCTCCTTTTTATTACTTATTAACTGCGTCCATAAAAAGCTCGACGTAAACACCATAAAAGATGGCAGCGGTAAGGCTTTTCGATCGCAATTTCGTAGTGTTGCTATTTACGTTAAAAAAAAAAAAAAAAAAAATGCAGATCATAAATTTAACCCCTTGTAAAACGTATTACAATTTATGTTCTACATTAAGAAGTTTATCTAATTTCAACAAGCCTACTCCCTCCCCCTCGACAAATAAAAATGATAAATATTTCAAAGACGCCGAAACTTATAAACTTAAGTAGCCGCCTATATATCTTTCCTTAACTTTTAGCCTCCGCGCATTTAAATGCTAAATTTGATATTCACTCGACGAATTCATAGCATTTCGCACAAAAGACGAGCATGAGTAATTCTTTTTCCACGCAAAAATCTTTTCCCCGTTTCTACTTAGTCCAAGTCGTAATTTGGAGACGAAAAGTCGATATTAACAAACAGTAAAAAAGACGTTAGCAAGATTTACGGCGCTTCTTTTAGTGCATTTACGCCCTGGGTCTCCAGACAAAGATGATGACATTCAACAAACTAATAATTTCAAAAACTCAAAAAGTATTCTCATGGGGTTAAGTTCCTGATTTACAACGCAATGTGCCAGCGTGTTTTTGGATCCGCGGGGAAATAGAATATCTTTAAGTAAAAGCAAGAAATTGAAAAGGGACAAAAAAAAAATATATATATATATAATGTTCAAACATGGAATAACTAGGTTAACTTAATAACCGCTTAAAATTAATCTTGCTTTGAAGATGAGAAGATGACTTTCTTCGTCGAAAGTCTTTAGAGATTTGCGTAACTTACCATTTGCGTTCAGGGGCAATATTTTATAACTAAACAATACACTAATTTGCATTTGAAAAAATAAAGTTTCTTGACTAAAGTAAGTGGAAATCGCGAGCGTTTTCTCAGAAGTAGAGTTTTCTCTTCTCCGATCTTAACTTGATAAACACGAAAAATGATTCGAGTAAAAAAAAAATAATAATAATAATATACAAAAGTTATGAGCGAGCTAAGCGTTCTGTACAATATTATAAATTTTACATTACGGTTTAAGAAAAAATAACAAAAATGCATGTTATTATATTCTGTTAAAAAAAAAATACAGCTGAAAAAAGTAAACCGTAAGAGAATAAATAACTTATTTGTCTGCATTTCGAAACTGTGTATGAAAGATAATAAATAAAGCAAAAAACTAAATAAAAATATCCTTCAACTTTTCACACAAAAAAAAAAAAAATAACCGAAACAAAGTCAACCGAACTCATTCAAGATGTTGCAATTAAATTAAGAACAGTTTCTAAGAAGTAGAATAGAGCACAAAATCCTACATAATTATTTTATTTACTATACATGTACCGGTATTCCAATACAGTAATGTACTTTCTTTTTTTTTTTATTATTATTAAACAAAAAAAAAATAATAATAATAATAAACAAGCTCTTCGACAGTTTGAGAAGTTCCCTTCAACCGAAAACACTCTCTTAAAAGAGGTCAACCAGTAAAAAACTTTTGAAAGTCATTTTTTGAAGCCGTAAAAAAAAAACGTAAATTTTGAATTAAAAAATTCCCCAAATGATGGATTTTCGACATAAAGAACGCAATCTCATAAGGTTATCGATCAGTGCGCGAGCGGTATTCTCGTATATCGCAATTTCATCCGTGATAAATTATCCAAATGTCACCGGCATTTGACGTTGTCGAAGGAGAGAGTCAGCGACTAATTTATAACCCTTCCAAGTCGGTTGCGTGCGTTTGATGGCGGCTCTCACGTGCCTCGTGTCTTGTTCACGAGTCCAACCACTCAAACTTTACATACTATATACAAACGACTTGTAGATCGAACCGAGTGTGTTGGAGACGTAACACTATCCGAATGGTAATTTCATCGATATCGCCGCGCAAAATTAATTATCGCCGGCTTGAACCAAAATAATAATAATAAAAAATATATATAATATAGAATGTTAAAACTTACCTAAAAAGTGTCTAGATTTTGTACAGTGGTGATAATTCATGAAAGCTGTCAAGAAGAAGAGTGCGCACAGGGTTTCGGCTCTTCCAACAACACCTGCCACCTGAAAAATCAGAAATCAATAAGAATACACTGTTTAATTAAATACTTGAGCATATAAATCGAGCAACTTCGAACACATTTTACGTTCCAACGACATGTTGTCTTAATAACGGACTAATTAAAAGTTTCCATCATCTTTGCCTATTGGCTTCTATTACTCTTTCCTCCACCCTACCCCCCCCCCCCCCCTTTTCCTCACCCTGCGGTAGTACAAATACAAAGCCAACAGTTTCTTCTATCAACAAAACACAAAATAGAAGCTAGGTTAAAAGCTACGTGCAAACTCTGTAACAACTAACGATGATGAAGATCCTAATTAAATGCGAAGCACGGACGTGGACGTAATTAACGTAAATTAGAATCAACGAGAGTTGGCGTGTAATGGGCTTGATAGCTCGTTTAGGTTGAAGTGGTAAATAGTTTTGTAAATCTACAGTACATTGCATAGGACAGTGATACCAAAAAGCCAAAAGTCGGGCGTTGGATTTCAACTCCATAGAGTGACAAAAAAGGATAAATCGTAATGTAGGAAAAGTTTAACAATTGGCTTATTAGCGTATACGTAATCACAGCCGCATTCGCCAAACCCTATAATCACTGCACACGTTAGACCTTTGCAGTTCTGAATTTATAATTTTATTTAAACTACGAATAAAAATTACTTAATAAATATTTTAATAAGGGAAATTTTTTATCACATTACCGGTAATTGAATAACGGTATTCTCTTACGTAACTTTAAAACCAGGTAACATTTTTATTTTAAATGCCGCACTGTAATTGGAATAATAATTTTTGATCGAAATTCAACCGCGATATACGGCTTAGATCGGTTCCAGGAAAGTACAGTAGACCGTAAATCGAATTATTCATTTTATACTAACTTGAGAGGTCTTCTGTGCACCTACGTGTACAGTCATAGAAAACCATGCAAAACGATCAGTGTGTTCATTTGTTTAGAAATACTCACCTTTCATCAAAAATTTGTCGGTTTTTAAAACTTTTTTTTTTTTGCTTTATACCGGTATCGAAAATTCTAGGCCGTAAATCGAAAATGAGACAATAAATAGCCGTTATAGCGAAAAACCGCATATCGAGGTACCGGTATTAGTATTATCAATCAATTTTTATTTCCCCAAGGTAATGCAGTTGAATTTAGCTTAATTTAAGAATGCTACCATATATTTATCCAAAATTTAAATAGTAACCCCCTTTTTTTTTTTTTATTAAAAAAAAAAAAATAATATTCCACTTTTTCTGGTGCCGAATGTAAAAGTGGGTGGTAGAGGTTAGTGTGAGGAAAATGATGTGCTCTCATTTTTCGTTGTTGAATGAAACGCATTAACTGTTGAAATCGATGTTGAGGCGCAATCATACGTTGGTTATCAGTTCGCCAAGCGGCTGCGAGACAATAGAGAAAACCCATCCATAATCTTGATATCACCAAATAAAGTTGAAATATACTACTTGCACATAAAGCGATTGGGCGCAATAATTCACCGAGTTCTTCTTTTTTATTTTTTCTTTTCTTTTACGAGATATTGATAGGGGAAGATGACACTCAAATCTCCCAACCTCCTTTTTCCGCCTTTAACTCGAAAACATGATAAATAAGTTGACCACATCTTGTAAACAGTTCTTATCGGTATTTTAATCGATCAGGATCAAAATAACTCCACGGATAGATGAATAAAAACAGACGTTTACCCAAAAAACATTTTTTTTTTTTGAATTGATCCAATCCGTTTTTCAAAAAAAAAAAAAGAAAGAAAGAAAGAAAGGGAAAAAAATATCGATAAAGCTATTCAATTTCGAAAAGAAAACCGGATCAGTTTTATTCGAGCCTAACTTTGATCTGTCAAGGAAATCATCCCTTTAGCGCAAATGATTGATTCGAACAGGAAAACAGCAACATAATACATTATATAAGAAAAAAAATCTTTCGCTCATTATTATATAATAGATTTCACTTAAAAATTACACGATTGCGTGGTTCAACGTTCCAGTTTTAACCCTTTATCAACAATTCAATATTTTTAAACTTGCATTATGTTATTATTATTATTAAGCAAACAATGCAGCCAGGAATTTTTATATTCATCGAAAACACGAATTTAAATAAACATTCTATAAATTGGACTTTGTTAAATGATGGGGAAAAAAAACGAATTTATATCCTCAAATTCGATAAACTATACCGGTAAAGGAAGTTATTGCATTGTTAAAAGTGTAAAAACAAAATAAACATAATTATTATGATAATGCAAAAACGTCAACGTTAAATATGTTCTTTAATTGTCCTTATCACTAATTAGGCTACCCAATTAACCGCAATTAGCGTTCCTAGTTTACTTTTTAATATTATTACTGGATTAAATGTTGGCAAAATACTCCCATTTTAGAATTACAAGTGATTAAAAAAATTATTTGCAAAATGTGAATACCTAAAAAAAAAATACTTTAAGCGTTAATAGAAAATTATAGTAAAATATAATTTTTACGAAGTAAGATACCGGTACCGGGTACTTTAAAAATAAGAATTTTAAGTTCAATTAAAATTGTTTGAAGATAGGACATTTACGATAAATTTCAATAATTATTGGGGCCCGAAACTATAATAAAAAGCCCTTCTAAAACTACCTTCAATTTGCATTTTTTGCAGGAGAAAACGCCTTAAAAGTTATAAATACCGTTACGAAAATAGTAGGCGTATTACTTTTATAACCACATTAATCTACCATTTTTAAAAATGACATGCACAACATAATTTTAATTTTGTTTTCTCCTTTTTAACATTAATCATCCGATTACTGTAGTTACAATTTGATGTCATTTTAATCTTGTTTTATCTCGCCGCCGAGTAAAATTTATAGGAATTCTGGGTTTTTCCAACGTCATCTTCTAAAATCTTTCAATCAGCTGGTATTCCGAGAGTAAGTCGCAAGTGGTCGACCGATTACCACATATTTGAAGCAAAGTCGTAAATAAAGTTATACGAGGCAGTACGGGTAATAATCGCCGACATTTCAGTAACTCAAATGGTTTCCAGTCCAATCTAATGCTTCAATTTCTAACTCTCTCGGCACACCGTTATTATCCCCCCAAAAATAATAATAAAAAAAATATCGTAATAAAAATGGAGTTTTATTTCATCAAAATACCTCACTTTCTTCTCTCACAAACTTTATAATTTAAATAAAAGATGTTTTTCTAAATCCGAGGTCGAATGTATTGTGACGCGTGGGGTTTTTATTAAACTCCCCCCCCCCCCCCCCCCACTCTCCTGTCACCCCCATCCAAAAAAAAAAAAGGCTTTAGTTTCTTCTTCAAACTCTTATTTATTTCTCTCTCTCTCCCGTGTTTTTTCTTCTTCTTCTTATTTTTATTTCTTTTGTAATAAAAAGCGGAGCGAGGTCATGCGACAGGTGGTTGAGAAAGATGCGAGCGAACCTCTTGGAATAATTTATACAAGCAACAAAAATTTATCGAAATTGAATCAAAACGAAACAGACGCGCGTTTCTCAAACACATGACAGTTATATTGAAACATTCCATTTGTATAAGAGTATAGGAGGTGAGTAGACGGATGGAGTTGGTAAGAAACGGGAGAGAAGACGAAAAAGAAAAGAAAAAAGTATCGCAATTTCCATCACAATAAGTCATGAGAAAAGACCTAGCGCAATATACGAGGAGAGATACCTATACAATTAAATTTATTTGGAAAAAGAGATACATGTATACCGTTACGTTATAGGCGTGAAGAAAAAAAGGAAAAGGAAAAAAAAATAAAATAAATAAAAAAAAAAATTACTGTTTAGATTGGAGACCACGTTTTGCAGGACTCGAAAATAGAAACCGACAAAAGTAAAAATGAAAAGATGAAAAATTCAGTCGAAGCAAAAAAAAAAAAAAAAAATGCAATAAGCAATTTTATTGATACCTTCAAACTTTCATTTTATTTTATATATTATATTATACCATTTGGGAGATGGCGGCGGAATCTGCGGCGTTAGAAGACCCCCCTATACAATTTCGTACGTCTCGCTAACTTTTGTTGTTTGTGGCGCTTTTAAAATTCAAATGTCACACCGTATATTGTTTTGAAGACGCAGCTGCGCGGACAATACTACCTTGATTTACAGCTGCTCTTTACCAAAAGAGTCGGAAAAACTTTTTCTCCTCCAAATTAAAAAAAGTCTCCATGCTAAACCACGCGCGCCACGCCATCCGAGTCTAGAAGCGAGCCAGCTCGCGCGAATATATTTCATCGTCTTTGATAGATTTACGTGTGATCGATATCGGCGTGTGGATTTCAATCAGAGTCGAATGGCTTGTTCATAAAATCAGCCGTTTGGGCGAATGGAGAAATAAAAAGAATAAGAGTGAGAGAGAGCGTGAGAGAGTTTTGTATGAAAACGGCGGCGCAACCACGTACGCAGAGGCAGGCATCGTGTCAGGAAATTCGTCGATTAATCATCTCGAATTTATTTGGTCTCGTGCATCGGCCACTATTTTATAGATATAATATTAGTGTATGGTAAATATATCGAAGCGCAAACGCATTAGGGTGGAAGTAATATCGTGCCACCGAGCTCCGGCACGCATCACGGCAAGAAAGCCTAATGAAATGCACGTCTTAAACTAAACTGACACTCACCCCCGTTGCCCGGGCGAAAATTATGAGCTACTACCCAGTTCAGGAGAAATCATCAAAACGCATGAACAAAACGCCAGCGCCTGTTTTTGTTCAAACGGATTTGAAACTTAAAATTATTACGAGTACAAAAGAAACTGACTTTTATTAAACATTACATTTTTTAACCGCATTACATTATTTGGCAATGAAATAGGTCCATTTTCGGAGAAAAAAAGTTTGTTGAAAAACATTGCCCGAAATTTTCATTGGAATTGATAGACATGAATTATGTTTGCCTGTTCCCAATTACATTGCAAAGTGCAGTTGCGGTCACGGGCAGTTGATGGCTGACCAAAGTTATTTTGTAAATAAACAAGGATTCGCGACTAATTAACGCGACAGATTAGGCGATCAGTGTTATGCGGGAGTCACTTGTTTAAACCCGCGATGGAAGAGAGCTGGCGGATATTTTTATCTAGCGATTGGATAGAACACTGCTCCTTAGGAGATTAGACGAATGCGCATAACCTGTAACTGTATTGGTAAACACTGTAGATATGTATAAGATGTAATTGTTAAATGAAATTATTTATTCTGCTCTCGGGCATGTACACTATTAAAAGCAAATATTGATACTGGAGTCAGGCATTTAATGCCATTTTTTGAGTAGTCCGATATCGTTACAGTAATTATACTCCGTCAAAATGTCTCTGAGATACTATTGTATATAATAGCAAAAAGATGAGTCGCATAAAATCATTTTATAAAATTCATTAAAAGTACGAGTAAATATTTCTTGCAAAAAGAAAACTAACTACTGTACTGTTCTGTAACTGGATTAGGCTACAATTTCAAAAATACTAATGCGCAAAACGAAATTCAATGTACAGTATTTAAATTATTTTAATCTTATCACCAAACATAGTTATGTAGGCCTACATTTTGGTTTACTCTTAAAAGATTATTTTCTCAAATAAATTGTAAAAAATCACTTGACCATGAAAATAATTCTCTTATCAATATCGTAATAATTATGTAAACGATATGCAACCGTATAATGCGGTCATCAAAATTTTGTTTAAAAAGATTCCAATGGACTATTTTCTTGAATTTATAATGTCTGCCAATAGCCACTAACCAATTATAACAAAAAAAAAAAAAAATTGCAACAATAAAAAATAAATAAATAATTTTCATCCCTAAAATTTGTGCTTCATTAAACCGCAGATTTTAATTTACTGTAGTTGCAGCTATCTATAATGAAATTGCATGAAAAATAATAATAATAAATGATTTTTCAAATTGCTTTATTGCGTTGCTCTTCATTAAAGCCCAATTAGACTAACAAGCTACTAGATCGAGCAACTCGCTCGTGTAAACTCATCTTATCGCCAGTCACGGAATCCGGTTGATAATTTCTACCGGCTTATCGCAAAGAGATTAAGTAGAAAAATCCCCCTCCAGTTCCAGTCAAAAACCACCCACAAGTTTTTTGACGCAGTACTACCGATGATTACGCAGTGGCTATTTGTTATCCGCTCAATTAATTAGTCAGATGTGACACGGGAGAGTCGTGACATCATAAAGCGCAAGTTGAATCATCTCATTTCTCTAACGAAAGCACTCACGCAATAACAATAATTTTCTAACTGACGCAGTAGAATCTCTTAATCTAACAAATAATCACCCTTTTATAACGTTATGGCATATAGCGTTACCTGCGTGATCGAAACGAACAAAATGGGAAGGGAGAGAACCGAGTCAGTCAGTGACTAAACAACTTTCGATCGAAAAGTCGACGTCCTACACGTGTTAGCTCGATGGAAAGTGTGTAGGCCTATGCGTCGTACATTTCACGTAAAAATTCGTGACAACGAGATTTACATGCAATTTGAACGGTCACCGTTGCAGCCGTTGAAAGTGGTACCCAGCCTGAATAACAGATGAAGCCCGAATCGAATAGTTGAAAAAAGATTGCATACAAAGGTGTCCTTATTATGCAAAGTAATGTTTGGAAAATTTTTCGTTCTAAGTCAACAAACTTGTAGCAAACGAGAAAAAGAAAAATTGAGTTTACTTAAAGTACCTCATTTGCAAAAAATAAAAATATATACATAAGAAAAAAAAACGTACCGTACGCCTACTGTTTATTTACACAAATACGTTACTTGGCAGTTGAAAGCAAACATACGAAATACCCAGGTGCAGTTAAGAATTTATAATTTCTAAGTAACGATATGTTGAATAGCAGCCATTTTAAGTCACTTTTACGTCTTAAAGTCATCGTGTTTAATTTTTTTTTTTTTTAAATTGTACAGTTCATTTTAAAAAAAAATTTAAATGTTATTCCTCTGACATTTAAATGTTTGTTTACGACGTAAATTAAAGTTTTTAAAAGAATTTAAGTTTTGCAAATGTAGCGCACGTACAACAAACGTTTTTAAAAAGGCGATAAAACTACATAAAAATCAACTTTTGTTTTTAATCGTAAAAAAAAAGCAGAAAAAAGAAACAAGAGCCCCATTTCTTATGGATTTTAAAGCGTGCGTTTTTCATGCGCGACTGCAAAAGCTTTAAGAGCTCCTAGTTTTCTGTCGTTGGTTGTATTTTTTTTTTAATGTAATAAAGCTTTCACCGAGTTAGTGACGATTAAAGCTGTTTCATGATAAAAACTCAAAATTCCGTAAACAATGGTTTTCTTCGTAATAAGATGTCTTAATTAATGTCAAAACTAAGCAAAACTAAAAGACAACTTTATCTTTTTTTTTAAAGCCATCTTCGCCTATTATAGCGTCTCGTTACTCGTATAAACTCGCAAGGAGTACGTTGCCGAACGCAAAGTAAATGCAATTCCGTTCCGCAAATATTTAATAATAACGTATTTACTAGATTCTAATATACATTTTTTACTCAGTTTTAACATCTCTGAGATATTCGTTTTTTCATTAAAACTTTTTCAATTTTTAATTATTTATTTATATATATTTTTTTTTTTTCACTTTTCCCATGCCATAATGGCATAGACACATAGCACCACATTTGTTTTCACGTGAGAACTCCGCCTCTAAGTTTGATCATTTTTCACATTCTGGAACTCACTCGGAGATAAATGTCTTCAAAAAGACTGCATTAAACTAAAAAAAAATTATTTTATATGCAGATAAACATGGTAATAGAGTTGCAAGCGCCGTCAAATTCTATATACGAGTATATTATACACTGTACTGTTAAATAAAAGTATTCTTCAGATACTGTATTTTTTTTTAAAAAAAACTTTTCTATTTTTACTAAAATTACTAAGCTATTGCACAACTAGCGGTAGCACAAGACCACCTATCAATAATACGAGTAATTTCTTTATTATTTCATTTTTTTATCATTGCGCGAGAATATAATGCATCGCCTCGTTTCATCGAATGATTTCTTTTTGACAGACAGCAGTAATGAAGTCTGAAATATTCCTTTCAATACATCTCTCGGAGTTAAACACTACTCCAAACGCTTTTCTTCTTTCGATGTAAATCACCCGCGCGATCCTACGGTAGATTTTGTGGTTGATTTTCTATTCTTAATGGAACTTAATACTGTATATAAATAACTTTTTTTCGCACTTAAAACTTAAAATTTATAAAATTAAATATCACCATAATTTTTTTTTTTTTTTGTTTCTTTTCAGGACTGATTCAATAATCGTTACCGAACCTAGATTCACGTGCATATTGCATTATGTGTCGTTGCTCTTTTTTTGTCGATTATCCATATTTTTGATTAACCGTGACTTTTCGACATTCTCTGATATAACCGAGAGTTTACCGAGTTAAATAATAACATTGTAATTTGTAGCATTTCCGAAGCCGCGGATGAAAACCGCCACGGTTCTACATTTTCAGTTAACTTAAGCAGCAATTAACTTCAACATCAATATTACATATTATAATTCTTTTTTTTTTTTTAGCACATAAATAATAAAACATACTATGATATGATAAATCCAAAGTAGATGATTAATACTTATCAAAATTAGCGCCACATAAATAATATAAATGGTACTAACCATGTTTTTTTTTTCATGATCTTTAAACATTTTAACTTATGGAAACGAAATCGAATTTTATTTAAAAAAAAAGAATCAAACATAAAAATTAATGAAAACTTAAAAGCTCTTAAATAAAAATTTGAATATTTTTCAGGCAGTCCGAAATATTTTATTATTACGTTATTATTTTTACTCTGTTAAAAATTAATGAAAAACGAGCGTATCATCTCCTTCATTTCAATGAAACTTTGCGAGTTTTAGAAAATAGCAAATCCTAAAGAATTTTGAATTAAAATTTTCTGCCCATTTCCACCTTATTCAAAAAGAAAGTCGCTATGAATACAAATGATAATATAAGATTCACATTTTACCAACAAAAAAAAAAAATGTCTTCATCATTTTTTTTTGTTGCTTTCTATTCTCCTCCTCCTTCTCCCGTCTTCTCTTTTTTTTTTTTTTCTCTCTCAATGATCCACTTCATAAAAAGAGTAGACTTCAAATCTGTCAAATGCACAGCGATCAAATAAAAAGAAAAGATGAAAAAAGAATGAACGAAAGAAAGAAAGAACCGTGAGCAAAATGTACTCCAGAGAGTATTAGTACCCCCGCCGTACGGGTGTGTACGAGTATACGTGCATCCAGAAATAAAATTTAGATCTTTTGTGATGAATCAACAAATGAGAGAAGAAGTAAAAACTAAATTATGTGTATGAAAATGATTTCTTTGTGCTGTCAAACGTTACCCGACCACACCTTAAGCATGTCTGCGAAAAATTGTTCCAAAGAAAATTATTTTTTATATATCAAACAATGAAGCGTATCATGAAATTGACGTAAAAATAAACCTTAATGTTATTCTTAAATATACTGTAATAAAAATTTCGCTAAAGAAAAAAAAAAAAAATTGTGTCGAGATTTCATTTCGATAAAACACGACGTGTTTTTTTTTTTTTTTTTTGCATGGATAAGCGGATCTTCCAACTTGTAAAACGGAAATATAAAAAAAAAGAGACCAAAGTTAATTACCCGAGCCAAATTAAATCAAAACATTGCAGCGACACTCTATTATCTCACATGTTAATTTTAAAAAAAGTACTGAGCAAGCAAAAACAAATTACTTGTCATCGGGTGAGCAGTAATTCAAATAAGTTATACATGTATATCGCCATGTAACTCTTGAAAAGTCAAAAACAAACAAACTGAAGTTTATAGAACGCATTTGGTGCCAATTTCCTAATCAACCTGCGGCTAATTACTCACTACGTGTAAGATATAATGTTAATAATTAATAAGCTCCTCTTTTCACTAAAAAAAAATTTAAATAAATTAATCCGTATTAATTAATGAATAAATTAATTTAAAAAAAAAACTATTAATACGATACAAAACACTGAGAACTCGCATTTCGTCTTTTCGCTATTGCGTTTAGGATTCAGGCGCTTGTTCTCTCGTTTTTTCGAAGGTACTCGCTCCTACACGGTGAAAGAAAAACTTCTTCATTAACAAGCAAAATAAAATAATACCAGTACCAAATACTATTCAAACTAAAATGGGACATATGCATACTTGGGGCAAACTTGATCAAGTTGCAAGTGATGCAGCAATAATCAATGATGTCTTGCTAAGCGAGTTTGAGATAGAAGGAGAGAACATTTGGAACCCACATTGAACAAATAAAATTATCATGTAAATACTGTATCTACAATAATTCTTAATCATAAAGTTGAACTTTCCGTGATTCTATAAAATGAACATTATTTATTCCACAAACTTGTAGTTGATTCTAATGATTCCGTTTTTTTACCCGTTCATCGTGTGTATTATAAAATATCTATTTTGGGTAATTCAGACGACATTCATCAGAATAATCATGCATTGTAAGAGCTACGCTGTAGTTATATATTATTCAGTGAGTTTTATAAGAGAAGTAAGCGGAGAATATTTAAAGATGAGACTTGATGCGATGGAAAAATATTTTCACTTGGTAACGCATGTGCTCGAAATAAATCTCTTCCAGAGAAAATCTGTCGATGATCCGGATAGCCTACAGCTGCGTAGGCTATAATCCGATCAAGTACATTCGGGCTACGATTTCAAAAGTTTACAAACGTATAGTAGAGACTCGAGAGTTATAGTAGTTCGTCTACCTTGTTCTTCGCCATTCCAAATATTTCACTATTCTACGACGAGTGAAATTGACACTCGCATCTATTCATAAACCAAGTCGTGTGCGCGTGTATTGTTTTTATCCGACGTCAGAAAGCGCGAAAGACGAGACAAATGCTACGCGAACTCGCGCATTTATCATAAAAGTCGCGCTATTCATCACTTTGTATTCGTTTTAAGTTTTATTATGCAGACGAATAAGAAACGCGTAGTCGTATGCATATTTTACAAATTCAAGTTCTTAGAAAAGGTTCTGCCAAGCTAACAATTGTACTTCGGTCATGCGAAACACCTTCTTACTCGTTCTCGCGGACGTGTACGAAAAGCCGCTGCCGGTTCGCTGTGTTTATTTATGGTGACGATACATGGATGGAAATTCAAGAGTTTTGTACTGTATAAGCAAATTGTATTATTTTGCTGCGTTAGCATCGGAATGCACCTCCTGTGGTGAAAAAAAATATATATAGGCCTATTTTGCGTTTCTATTCGGGCGGTATCAACAACCGGTAATAAAAAAATAAAATAAATAAATAAACAATGATATCAAATCTTAAATTAATAATAAAAGATACCCAATTCAATATTTTCTCCCTTTAAAAACATTCGTGTACAACTCCAAGAACAAACTTCCCAAATAAATAGCAAAAAGAGTACAGTATAATATATTATATTAAAAGCGATAGTTTTCAATTACATTTGAAATAAAATATGCATGACATTTAATTATTTAACAATGCTTTAAAAGTTATGCGTATTATTATTATTTCATCAATATTTGAGGTGCATGTTATTTCAAAGCGCAACGTGCCGACAATTGAATTATCTGCGCGTCTTTGTAAATAATTTTACGCTGATTTTAACTCTTGTCTTCGTTAAAATTAAATTTATACAACCCGCAAACAATTGAAATTGACATTGAGATAATATGCAATATATTGTGTTTCTACTATTTTCGCATTATCCGAAACATGTCGAAATTAAGAATCCATTCAACAAAATGATATTATACCGTAAAAATAAATATGAAAATTAAATACTTTTACCAAATTTTAAATTTCCTAAATATTGAATAATGAATACTGTACTATTCAAGTCTATAAAAATTATTTATAAATAATTTCACATGCAAATGACTTTTGCTTAATTTTATGTCATTAGCTTTTTTTAAAACATTTATTTATATCTGTCCTAGGCGACATAAAATTAAGCAAAAGCAAGATTGAAAATTTTGGATTTCCGAGTTATCCGCGCTTAACAACCGGTATACATGTACTGCAAATTCCTTACTGATGCCCGTAGATGTATAATTGTTAACTAATTAGATTAACAAATTTAATAAATTCCAAAATTTAAAGTACGAAACACTTAAATTAATTTAGTCAAAACATATGAGCTTGGCTAACTCGCCTTGACTTACAAATAAGCTGTATAAAATAATATCCGTTTACTGTAGAATTATGAAAGCCCCGAAAATATCTTTCATCTTTAAAAAAGAAGATCGAAAGAGCTTTCTCAAGTCATAATAATAATTTATAAAACCACAAACGGCTCGCATATTTAAAATGACCTTGTTTACGCGTTCCTCTGATCTCGCACAAAAATCATAAGCGTCAGAAAGACTTTTAATAATGATTTGAGAAAGAGGTCTCGTAAATATTATTCACGACCCATGATAGTTAAGAGGTTTTCTCTTCCCATTCAAATTTATCTCCGCGACAAGTCCCCCATCATTGCGGTGCACTCAGTCATCTAAAACTGCTAATCGCTAAGCTTCAGCCAATTAATTTTGCAAAATGAAGCTCGTAAAAATTTTCGGGTAAAAAGTGTCTGCTGCCGCCGCCGCTCTTGCCACGACTCAAACTAATGCGAGTGTTTAATAATGAATTTGGTTCGTATTCCGCGCGGTGTAATAGTACCTTGAGCGCCTGCGTGAAATAAAGAAGCCAAAAAGTAAAAGTTTCGCCGTCAACTTTTAATTTAAATGCCCTGTAGGTTCGGGGAGAGGGAGAACCGTAGAGAAGGACGACACACGCGCATCACCATAAATTTCCGCAATGTATCTCTTTACCGAACAGAAGAAAGAAAGAGAGAGAACTCGTGTGATTATGCGCGTGTGCAGGCATCTTTACGTCTATCTAGTTACCAGTAAACGTCTCGTCTAAATTGCGTATATATACGGAATTGTGTGTGCATATTGATTTTCACGGACCATTGCACTCAAAATTTTATTCCGACGAAGAAAAGCGAATGAGACAAGGCTAGAGAAATGCGATGCGAGCGTTAGATGTGCCTCATAACCATTTGTTGTTGTTCTCTCGCTCGCCGAGTACACGTCGCGATGCCTACTACACGTCGTCTCCAGACCCGAAGCTTACGTCTTCCCTCTTCTCGATGCTTGGGTGTCCGTGTATATCTTTTAAAATTCATGACATCTTTATTTATGACTGCAGGTCTTACATGTTGACTAAGTATGTTTGTTAGTTTGTTTGCTTTCTCTCGTGTCTCGGCTTCCCGCTTCGGCAATACTCGACATTACGTCTAAATAATAGATGTACGCATATTTCTTCGTCGTTTTTCAGTTTAGACGAGGATGGAAGGGGGTAGCGAAACGAGAGTAATACAATACGAAAATTTTTACCGGCAAAGACTTAAAACAACGCAAGCCCAGCATCACGAACCCTGAGCCTCCCGAAGAGAACCCAATCCAATTAATAGCGCTAGCCAAATAAAAGCTAAAAACAATGTCGAACATTATTCTCTTTTAAAAGCTCGGGGTATCGAGAAAAAAAAAGAAAGAGTGTAGTTAGTACCACCGTTACCGCATTTTAAAAGAAAAAGAGAGGGGGAGGGGGGAGGGGGAGGGGGGGGGGGGGTTGGAAATGTAAGAGAGATAACAAAATATTAGATGAACGAAATGCGCTTTAATATTTACAACCGCAGATAGATTTGAAAATAAATAAGAAAAAAAAAGCCCAATGAGAAGAATGCGATTGTTCAATCAGCTAAAATATATTTGCTTCCAATTTTTTTTTTTTTATTATTATTATTATTATTCTCCCTTTCATCTTCAAGAATCGCGACTTCATCTATAAGCTTCGATTTTTAATGGAATTTTTTAGTAGACTTCCCCAACGCCGATTAAAGAACCACGTTGAGTTCTTTTAAAAAATTCATTTAGGAAACAAAAAGCTTTGATTTCATCTTTTTTTTTTCTTTAAAAGAAAAAGATAAAAATTAAAAGCTAGTCTCATTCGTAATTTTTATTTATTTTTTTCTGTCGTTACCCGAACCTTGGTTAAATGGGATTTCGGTAGCCTGGGTAACCCGATATACTCGTATGCCCACATTTTAACTTTCAAACTCTAATCGCATATTAAATTGAATAAATTGGAGAATTAAATGATTGTAACTTTATCGCACGATAATTGCTTAGCAAATAAGCCCATAAATTTAGAAAGCCATTATTTCCGATTTCGAAGTAGGCCTACTATTATCGTTTACTATACGAGCTTCCGGTTACGTCAATGCATCTCGCCGAATACGGGGGTTAAACAAATTATGTTATTACCAAAAAATAAAAAATGTAAACGCAATTTTAAAGCTAATATTACACAATCGTAATAGCAACGGTGCGGGAAAGAGATAAAAGCGCTCTCTCATCAATTTTTTCATGCCTTCTCTCCTCAATTGAAAACCAAATTGTTAAATAAATAATAGTGCATATTACTCGCAAATGCATTACGCCTACAATAACGGTAATGTACAAGAATGAAAGAGCATGAATACACTTTGTATTAAATTACCATAGTAAAAAACATTTTTTGACGCAATTTTAATTGCTGATTATAAATTTCTATATCACAGTAGCTTACCGTTACGATTAAAATAACAAATGAAATATTTAATAATGTTATGAGAAACGAGTGCGTTTATTTTACTCAATGAATACAGTTAGAACTAGAAATAAATGTCAAAAATAATTAACTCTCTAGCACCATATTTCTACCCTCCATATAATAAAAAAAAAGGCAGAAGCTATTAAATGTGATGCACATTAAATACCATACTAATAATTTAGCAATGTCAGAACACTAATTATAAACAACAACAAAAAAAATCATAATAATAATAACAGTAACAATACAGTTCGCTGAAACGCAAATCTGAAATGATTAGGCTACAGCGTAAAGGGTAAAAACTTAATTATAAAATTGAATAAAACAATATTCTTTTTAAAATATCATTATTGGTTGAAAATTGTAGTACTATGAATTAAATGTGGAATCGCTGGAGGAAATTTGATTAAAAAACAAAACAACCCCTACATCTACTGTACTGCGTTTATTTTGCACGAATACAGATGTCAGAAAATCATGAACTATATCCACTGTAGTAAATTTAGGTCATTAATTTAACCTTCGACATGTACAGTATGTTGAGTTTCATATTATAATTTCGATTAAAAAACATTTTTTGTTCTGCAGATCGTATCTGGTACTTGTCAAAAAAAAAATCACAGCGTTTGTTTACCATTGTATTAATTTAACGTGCCGCGCAGATTAGAAAGCTGTCAAAAATTCAACTTTTCTATTGATACAAAATACGAGCACTATACGAGATAAATCAATCGTAAATCTTTTTCAAAGAAAAAATTTTTTTTTTTTGATAAAATATTTTTTTTTTCGCGCTTCATCGATAAAATAAAATGCGTATAAGAACATTAAATTACCTTCGCCAAAAAAAAAAAAAATAATAAATCTATAAATGTGTACCGTAACCCTTGTTTCTTACATGGGATTTAAACTATGGTCTATTTTTAACTAGTAACAACTATATTTTTAATAACCTACGTTAACAAAAGGAAACTTATAGCATTTAATTCCTCGTCGTAGCGGAATCATAAATTAAAAATACCGTAATTTCAAATCAGACAAAACCAAATCCTCGTAATTACCGAAATAGTCATTTTCAATAAATCAGTCTGGCAAGGATATAATAGCAAATCGATTCTAATTAGACGCTGGTGCCAAAAACTTAAACCGATCTATCGATGACAATACTACCTTCTACACCTGTACTCACAACGAGCACCAGTGCGTTCGTGAGCGAATTACGACCGCCATTTTCCATCTCGACGAATCCAAAAGTTGAATACAATAATAATAATAAATAAATAATCTATCGGTAGTGTGAACAGCACATTTACCGTGTAATCACGAGTGCGTGTGGTAGTAAAATATAGGTGCGCGCATCATCACATCTACTTCTACTATAATGTAGGCTACATGATTGTACAAAAGGGTAAATTCCGATAGAAAAAGTTCAATTCATTTCAACCGATTCGAGATTAAAGTCTCTTCTGCGCAAAATTAATTTCCGCGAATGGATGTTTTCTCTCTCTCTTCAAACGAATAAATTTCGTAAAAAAAAAAAAGAAAAAAATGTGCGTGCTATGTAACGCGTGAAGGTCTATAATGAAATACCACCATCCGCCACCCTTAACCATCCCCCAGACCACTAAACAGCCATTCCGCTTTTTCAGTTTCAAAATTAATGGTGGATGCCTATTAAATGTGAGGGCAATACATCATTATCTACCTTATTGAGCAGAAAAGTGTGCGTAGGAGTTATGTCTCGAAAATAGGGAGAGTGTGATGTTGAAAATAAGAGAGTGAGAGAGAGAACGATGAGCGAATAAGCGATATTTATTGATTCTCCAAATAAATGACGGTGTAATAATTTTTGGGAAAAAGTTCAGCTCCGCCGCTAACTCACGGTAAATTACGAACACGTACAACGAATTAGTGATTGGAAGCCATTTATTATGTGACCGCAGCCATCTCTCATCTTCAACTACACGTCAACGCATTTAAAATTATTATTATTTTTTCGGCTTTTTTTTTTTTGTTGTAATGTATACAAATAAATTATTAACGTTAAAAATAATATTTCGATCGGCACATACCCCAAAGAAGAAAAAAAAGAGTTATATTAACTTTATAAATTATCAGTAGTCTTGCGTTGTCTACAATAAGTTATAAGCGGCCTGCAGTATTATTGTATCGGCACAAAAACTTTTCAATTATTATCCACAGTTTTGGCTGTATAATTTTAATTTAATCAATTTAAAAAAAATATGAAAACACGCCATTTTTCAAAATATACATGTTGTTCAAAATTATTATCAACAATTTCATATTTTCTCATTAAATAATGCTTTTAGGATGCACCAGGGCGTCGTGAACGGCCATGAAATTCACGTTCGTACACCTTTGCCCAAACTGTAGAAACTTTGCAAAAATTTCATTTTGAAGTGTTGATACATCTTATCTAGAGTCTTGATCTTGCTCCAATAAATTTATATTTATTAGGTCCCTTAAAAGTAACCCTTCAGTTCATAGACAATGAGACAAAGGTGGATTCGTGACTCCGCAACTCAATATAAAACATTATTGTATGGGGTCATACAAAACGTTCTATGGAAATGGAGAAAGGATGTTGAAAAACCAAGATATTAAATCAAAAAATGATAAAAGAGTGCAGCTAATACTGTAGTTAAAAAACCCTTGTAATTTTAGCATACTAGTACTGTACTTTTATTATCAAAATGATTGTATTTTATTGCTTATCG